>VZTE01004361.1:930157-950749 GCA_013397775.1 Eulacestoma nigropectus
AAAAAAAAAAGTCTCTGTAATAGTGAATATGTCCAGGGTTTTGAACAAGCCGTAACAATTATCAATGTTTTGCAACAGGCCAAGCCACATCAAAAGGCTATTTTTGAAATATCATTTTGGAAAGGTCTTTCATTATTAGGCCCACTTGGCCTTAAACCTGGTCAGGCTCCTGATGGAGGCAATGACCCTGGTCTATCCATAAAAGACCAAAGATCCTCCAGGATGTTTCTATGCAGCAGTCACTGAGGTGTGTATAAGTATGGATGAGCCAGCTCCTGGAAGATTACTGTCCAGAATATTTACTCAGCAGACTGCAGTATTACCCAGCACAGCCAGTTAAAGGACTCTTTGGGCACTGCAGCAGAGATCACAGTGCCTTTGGGCTGGGTAACCACCTGACTGGATGTGCCCACTTTAGCCAAGTCTGTGATGCTGCATTATGTCTGCTCTCTTTTCCCCCCGCTCTTTGAATATTTAACAGTTTCATCTCATTTCACAAAGCATATTAATCCAATATAACCATGTAATGCTTCCATTTACCCTTCACAGGGTAATTCCTCCTCCTCTCCATTCTTTACTGCCCTTGGCTTACAGCAAGGAACCCTGAGAGATCTGTTTTCTCCCCCTGCCTCCCTTGACGGTGGCACCTCTCCACCTTGCCCTGGTGATGTGCAGAGTAAAAGCCACTTCCCAGTCTGCTAGGCTGCCCATGCCAAACACAGGGCTGGGGCAAATGGGGAACAGCTGGAGACAGCTAACATTCAGGCTGCTGATGCTCTTTCACAGTCCTTTTCCACATAGTGTAATGAGGAGTAAATTGAGACCTGGATGAATGCTCAATAGGAGAAAGGTGTAAGATACCCTCCTTCTCTCAGCGGTGCTTTCGCCTGGCCCTCATTTCAATTGCTGAATCCATTTAAAGTTTTTCTTTGTCCTGTGGTACCAGTAAGCAAGGCTGGCAATTCCCCCAGTCCTACAGCCTCACTTTGCTGCCCTTTTCTTGGATGCAAGCATTTCCTGTTGAACGGATTCCATTTAATACCCTGTAAATTATCTGGGGTGGTGCAGAGCAATTTATTTTGTAAGCCTTATGCTCTGGATTGAAATTGCTTTTCCTCATCTTGGTGGCGTGGCAGTGGGGAGCGTGGTCCCCTCCCTGTGCTGGGCCTGGGGCTGCATCCTGGTGCTGAGCCACTGCTGCCACAGGCTCTGTCAGCACCTAAACCTGCTCTTGCCTCCTTCCAGGGGAGAGGAAGCAACAAAACCAACCAGACTTTACACATATAGACAGGTTTTTGAAGAGGCTCAATTCTTGAATGAAAACAAGGTTTTGACTAGCTTTACACCATTTGAGGGAGAGAGAAGGTTAGACCTTTTCTTCTTACTCGGGGTTTGTACCCAGAAAGATGCCCAGGTTGCAGTCCCAGACATGGGGCAAGTAATTAGGGGTCCCGGCACTGACCATAGGTGCTTGCACAGACAAAATAGGCAGAACGAAGTCACACAGGGTGATAGTAGTGTTTTGTCCTTCATCCTGACTGTTCTAGAAATCAAAAAATATCAACTTCGGAGGAAAGGAATCCCCAAACTTCCTGTTTTTCCTAGAGCAAAGCTGTCTCAGAGTAGTCTCAAATTAGAAAGAGGATACAAAAGAGCCGACTCATTTGTTTGATATAGTTTAGCAAAGAACTCCATTGCAAAATGCACAACTCAACATTTTCTTTAATGACTAAATTCTTGCCAGCATAAAAAGAAAAGAAAGTTCAAGACTGTATGAAAAACTCTCTCTGTTCCCTCTCCTGACCATTTGCTTCCCTACCAGTATTTGTATTTTTGTGAACAACTTAAAGTCCCAGCCACCCCATAGAATAGATGTAATTCAGACAAACATTGAGAATCATCCAGCAGAATGCATTCCCACATTATTTAGCAGCATTTAGAAGAGCATTTGGTATGGCTATGAATAAAAGAGCATTTTATATACCTAAACTAAACTTGTCCAGACAGAAAACTTCATGCTTCATGATTTAGGTCAATCTCTAATTTCTAGGGATTAAAGTGAATCTTTCAAAAGGATAGATTATTCTTCCACTTCTTTCCCTGGAGTATTTCCTACTGTCTTATGAAGATCTGCTCTTAGTCACTGCCAGAGGGAAGACATTGCATTTGATGCCTTTGATTCCATAAGGCAGTTCCTACTTCTTGATGATTTATATTCAAAAATAGGCCAGAAAGGTTAAGAATGGAAGAAATAAAGTAACATAAGTCTTACTTTAGCAATGGAAGACCAAGGCTTGGAGATTTTTGTGGCCTTTTTCAAGGGCATTTAAAGAATTTGTGGCAGACCTCTTCCTTGTCCTATCCACAAGAACAATCTTATTCTTGACAGTATTTTTCTTTTGATTGAACAGCACTCTTTGTTTAATTTTTGTTTCAGAAAGAAATGATACCTTATCTTTAGACTTTCAAAATCCATCAGAGTTTTATTTACAGTTGGGATGCAATAAAGTTGGCTCACTTGTTACTGATATTTTTTTTCCAGAATGTGAATGACCATTTGAGCACTTATTTAAAAATACAAAAGTGGTGGAATCTGAGATTCATGTAATGAGCACAAGAGGTACAGAGTGCTGAAGAATACAAAGATGTTTGTGACTAATTCATTAGAGAAACCCCTCATGGAAGATGTAGTTGATCATAATTTCCCTGTAGTGCTGCGAAATTAATACTGCCTGAGTTATATCTACCTTATAAATAAAAAGAGCTCAAGAGAAATATCAGCTTTGGCCTTGCTTTTAAGAATGTGTAAATTTAGGGAGTCTGAATAGCATAACTTGCTTTGATCCTAGATCTTTCTCAGAGTTTCTGATTTTCATGCCTAATCTGAACATAATTCCACATTGTCTGGGACAAGAGTATCTGCCCACAGAGTCATCATAGAAGGGAAATAAATTCCATGCCACTCATTTTATTTAGATGGGCACATTATCCTAATAATTATTTTCTTTTTCTTTTTTACAGTAATATTTTAAATTTTTTTTCCACTGGTCATCATATAATTTTAAATGATCTCTCTTGTCTCAGTTTTCTCAGCCTGTAAAATGAAGATCTGCACCTTCAGCTCTTTCATAACATGACATGATAGTACAATTCAAGTTGCACCAGGTATTCAGAATGGGAAAATTTGTTCAATTTTAAGATCCAAGAGTAAAGATGAGCCCAGAAGAAAGAATGAAAGCAGATATCTGTCTTTTTCCTTTCAATCAGAAGAACGTTTAAAGGTGATGTTATGGTAATATTGTTGTAACAACTGAGCTACATAATGAATGATTCATAGAAGGAGTGATAAATAGTTCTAGATAGTTGGTGAATTTTAGTTTATAATAAAGGTTATAAATTTGTATTTGAAAACAGGAAAAAAATTGCCGTATCATCTTTGGATTCCACAGCTATCTTCACTTTGATATCCATGGTTTGAGCATGGGAAATGGGCTATTCAAATTACTATCACACAAAGCCATATGGAGTTTGATAGAAGGAAAAACTGCAAGCCGAGTTGATTTCCAGTCCTTCCAGTGTTTGAGAAAGGATGATCAGTGACCATCCACCTTGCAAAATCTGCATGTTTGTCAGTGAAACAAAGGCAAGGAAGTACATTTACAATCCATAAATATGCATTGCACGAGACCTGAGGTTTGAGAAACAAATTAAATTCCCTTACTGTTGTGCAGAGTGGCTGCAGGCAGCTATGCAGCTGCCATTTACTCTGCCTTACACACTCAGGGGTTACTGAAGGGTCTGTCTGGTTTGGTTGTTCAGCCACTGTTTCACTAGGGTTAAGGGCTCACTGGTTATTTTCCAAATTATATACAGGCTTTCTACTCAGAGATAATGAAATACCTGTAAAGTGACAGATGCAACAGCTTTTAGCTGCATATATCCTGAACTGTGGGTCAACCACCTGGGCCTGCTAGAAGCTTATCCTTTCTTTCTGCTTTAAACCTCATGGTAGAATGACTTGAAAAATTCTGGGGCAAAATAAACAAATCAGACTGACAGAGTGGGAGAAAAGCAGCTTAAGAGAAGCCTGTCAGCACAACCTGCTCCCTTTTCTAACCTGGCAGCAATTCCCTCTGGGTTCCTGCCGTTCTCCTATGCATTTCCCTTCCAACCCTCATTTCCCTATGGAGCTCCCTCAGCCCTTCCGATTTTGAACATCTGCTGGCACTGAACTCCTGCAACTCTCAATCTGTTTCCCCTTGGCTTCCTTCTTCCTTCCAGTTAATCTTCCTTATTTTTGTCTTGGTGAGACTTCTCTCCTTCTTCTCTCTCTCTTCCTGCTGCTATCACCATTTTAATCTCGTCACACTCTGGGTGACACCAGGCTGACTCTCCCTGGTGAGGACACCTGAGTGACTCCTCACCCCCTGAGGCAGCTGCATCTCTCTGCTGACATGCTACCACCCAAGGGCCAGTCTTACCCTTCTCCTCCAGGCTCCCAGCACCCATAGGCTTCCCCTTTGGTTCTTCTTGTGTTCTTTTGACCTGAAATAAGCTGGAACAAGCTTGAAAGTGACGTGAAATCAACACAGCAGAAAACAGTGAATGGTTCTCTGCAGTTCAGTGAGTTAAACTGGCTGACATGGGGTGCTGCTGGAGGAGGTGGAGGAGGAGGTTTGGTTTTCTTGCTCTCTATACCTGTACTCCATAGTGGTAGGATCGTATTGTAGAGAAACCACTGAGTGTACAGATGAAAGGGGAGGTAAAGCAAGAAAAATAAATGGATTTGAGGGAACCACTGAGCCCACATCATATTAAGCTTGACCTAATCTGTTCCACCATGTTGGATATACTCCATAGGCTGAGAAATACTGTAATCTTGTACCCACAGGACCAATACCTTGCTGCCTCCAAGCCTGCCTTCCCACGGGAGAGTGAAGTTGTTCCTGCTTATTCCCACAGTTATGTTAAACTGGGCTGAATATAAACCCAGGAGCATTATAACAATCCAGGCCTTTGTCTGAAGGAATGAAGAGGGCTTCCCCCACTTTCATTTGAAGGTTCTTGAGAATAATTTTGTGCTTTGTCTCATCAAAAAGACACATAAACATAAATATCCATGTTAATTACATTTTAATTCAGCCCTAAAGCAGAATAAGCTGAGACTACAGAGGCTAAGTGATATGTGCCTACAAAGAGAACAGTCTGAGATCAGCCCATCTCTCCACTATTTGTCAAGAAGAAGCATTTTAACTTCTTAGTTGTGAGAAATGCTATTAAAGTCCACAGGGTCCAATGACAGAAGCATGAAACTCAAGTTTGACTTCAAGCTCTTCCAATAACTTTCTCTGAGTAGCCTCAGATAAGCAATTTAGTTCTGTAATGTAAAATAATAATGGACACCGGTACTCTGACAGGCACATCATTCTTATTCCAGCACAAATTGGAAACCTAGTGTTTGGAAATAAAAAGCAGGGCCAATAAAAATTGAAACAGAGAAATAGGGGACTCATTTTAGAAAAACGTATACAGAGTGGTATAAGAGGGGCTTGGGGAAGTCAAATGTACATCTGTCCCGGGGACACCTTTCAAATCTGTTGTCCTATACACTTCCTGCCCAGAAGCACAAGTTTTAAGCAAAAAAGTAACATCTTTTCTTCCTATTTCTTCAAGTTTTGAAATACTGAAATTAGACCGAGCTATTCCTGTTTCATGCAGTGTAAATGAGAAGAATCCAGCCCTGTTAGATATCTGACCTGAAAAAAACCTGCACGTTTCCTATGCAGCAATTTGCCTTATACTATGTCGTGTAGTATCTTGTTGTACCAACAGGCACAGAGGCAACTTGTCAGTGACAATGACAAACATACACAGATGTATTGTTAGTGTAAGATAGTTGTACTTAATTCCCTTTCTTTCCCTGATTTTTTTTTTTGAGGAGTCTTTTGTAGTCATCTTTTTCTATTCCTGTATGTCTGCAGTTGATAAATTATTTCTGTTCTCTTTAATCCATTTTTTATTATTCTTCCAGATATTTTTATTTTTTCTGGTGTTGGTGAAAATAAATCTTTTCAAGAGCTTGGCAGTATATTTGGAAGGATATTTTGAACAGTACGGGTGCTTCTTCTAGGAGTGAAGAATCAGAAAATAATGAATTAGTGGTTTGAAATTAGTTGATTGTCTTAACTTTAAAAATTCATGTATTAGTGAATGCTGGTAACCAAATTGCCATGTACTGGTTTTGACATATTCCCCACCTGAGTCTTCATGCTGTCTCTTTGTTTCTATGCTAAGTGCATGAGCTGTGTGCTAATGCACCATGGTTCTGCAGTCCCATTTCGTATGGGAACAAGGATTCTGCAGTCAGCTCTCAGGCTTGTACTCCTCTAAATTTTGAAGCTATTGACTGATTTTGACAGACAGGTAGATGTCTCAAAGATAAGCAAGTTCTTACAAGCTTTAATAAAACAATTCATCACATACAGAAAAATCTTCTAAGTAACTTGACAGAAGGAAAGGAACTTTATATGAGCACATGTGGCCAGGCTTCAGAGAATCCAAGCAGAAGTGAGACCATACAAAGATAGAAGACAGCTTTAGTCAAAACTTCTTAAAAACCAAAGCCATAGAAACATAGACTTGTTTAGGTTGTGAAAGACCTCATAGATCATTGAGTGCAGCTGTTAAATCAGCACTGCAAAGTCCATCACTAAACCATGTTCTGAAGTGCCACACCTACACATTTCTTAAATATCTCCAAGGATGGTGACTCCATCACTTCCCTGGCAGCCTGTTTCAATGCCTGACCAAAGTCTCTCCTTAGCCCTTCTTTTGGGGCTGATTTATTTATAGAAACATTTTTATTGTCTTTTTTTGCAGTAGGTAGATTTAGGTTCTAGTTTGACTTTAGTCCTTCTAAGTTTGTCCCTGCATAACCTCATGACGTCCTTGTAGTCTCCCTGAGTGACCTGCCTCTTCTTCCAAAGGTCCTAAACTCTCCTTTTTTCCCCCCCTGAATTCCAGTCAAAGCTCTTAGTTCAGTCAGGCCTGTCTTCTTCCCCACTGGCTTGTCTTTGCCCTCCAGGACTGTCTCCTGAGAGACTCTGTGAACTCTGTGAACCAGGCTCCTTAACAGGCCAAAGTCTGTCCTTGGGAAGTCCACATAGCAGTTCTGCTTACTTGTCTTCCTTACTTCTCCTATGCCCAAGACATCCTCTGACCACCACATCACCTACCAGTCCTTCTCTGTTCTCAAACAGCAGGTCCAGCAGGCACCTTCCCAAGGCTCACTCACTAGCTGTGCCAGGAAGTTATCTTCCACACACCCCAGGAACTTCCTAGACTGTTTCCTCTCTGCCATGTTATAATCCAAGAGAGGTCTGGTAAGCTGAAGTCCCCCATGAGACCACGGGGGAGTGTTTGTGAGTCTGATTGTGAGTCTTCTGTTAGCTTCCTATAGAATACTTCCTCTGCATCTTCATCCTAGTTGAGTGGTCTGTAGCAAGTTCCCACCAAGATATTCTCTGTTGGCCTTCCCTATGATTCTTATCCATAAACACTCAACTCTAGTGCCACTATCATTTAGTTCTAGGCAATCAAAACTGTCCCTAACATATACAGGGCTATCCCACCATGCCTCCTTCCTTGTCTGTCCCTCCTGAAGAGTTTGTAGCCAACCCTTGCAGCAGTCCAGTTGTCTGAGTCATCCCACCATGTTTCTGTGATGTCAACTATGCCATAGTTTTCCTGCTGCACAATGACAACCAACTGAGAAACATAAATCATAGCAAATCAGACTTCATTAATTCTATGGCTCACCAACATAATTGTTTTCTTCTGCCAGCTCAACACATTCTCATCTTGTTTCCTTAGATGAACTTACATCTGTAGCCAGTGTATTTTTATTACTGTTTATTCTCAAAGCAGATCCTCCTGCAGCTGGACTTTTTTCCCAGGCTCCTACTGGTTTCACCTCTAGTGCATTTCCAAATATTTATCTTGCTTGCAATGAATCAAATTCTATCTCAATTTTAATAGACTGGGAAGTCAACTGAATCAGTACTGTGTCCATGAATAGGACCTATGGTTACATCTGTATGAGTAAACTAAGCATGCCCAGGAACATTTGCTGGCACTGAGGCAAACTGATGTAGAACAGCCTAAATTTGTACTATTGAATTAACTTACCCTCCAGAACAGGGTGGCTGAATGCAAACTGCCTATGGAGAAGGATTCCTTCTCCGTGCTGTTCCTGGGAATTGCTTGGCATTCTGTTAGATGTGGTGTTTGTACCTTTGCCAAAAACACGCCAGCCATCATCCTAACAATTTCACAGTATAAATAATCAAGCTCCACTGCCTGGGAATGTCCCCTTACCCTGCCTAATTACCTGCATGACATGAAACTCCTTCATCCTTATCTGCGGGCAGTTTTCACATGGCCATCTCTGCTTCCAGTGTGCCAATTCATCTGCTCATATGAGTTGGGCATTATCCATAAGCTGAGTATATGAGCTAAGCCTCCCTAACCTGTTCAATTTAAAAAAGAGTAAGCTCAAACCTTCAATTTAAATGAATTTAGATTGTTTAGACCAAAACAGAGAATCTGCATTTCATATAAGCATCTCTTCTGAAGGCTATAAGGGATAGGATTTCTGATAAAATGGCTAAGGAAGCAGGGCAAACCGAGAAAGACGTGTAAATAAAACTGATCCCATGTAAGTCCTGAAACTCCAAGTACTCAGTGGACGTCTTTTTTCTCTCATAAAAGCTTCATTTTCCTGGATGTTTCAGTGTAGTGATTTAAATATAAGACCAAGAGGTACTGAATTGTTTTACAATGTATTACACATCCTAGTTTTTACTTTGTCTCAATCAGCAGTCTTATGATCTGCTGGGAAACTCAGTTTTGATTTGTTGTTTTCTAACCTAAGACAGCCTTCCTTCCTTCCTTCCTTCCTTCCTTCCTTCCTTCCTTCCTTCCTTCCTTCCTTCCTTCCTTCCTTCCTTCCTTCCCTTCCTTCCTTCCTTGTACTGCTTCCCACATTACAAAATACATAACTAAGCTGTACACTCCTTTGAAAAGCCACAGTCCAGAAAAGCACCTAACCACATGCTAATCTCAAGTGAAGAGGCTACTCATATGCTCCAAGTTATGCAAGTACTTAAGTGCTTTATAGATCAAAGTCTGGATTTACTGATGTGTATCTGAAGATCACAGACTGATGAATTACTCCAGAACACCTTGGAAATAGGTTTTATGTTTGCTCCTTCTTCCCTGTTTGCATTCCTCTGAGACTTGGGTAATGAAGACAACTATTTATTTTCTTTCTCCTAATGTTCTCAACAGGAAAGCAGAAATCCTATTTTAGTAGTACATTATTCTGTCTCAAAAGGAAGAACAGGGAAAGGTGGAAATTGTTTATGAATATAATATACTTTGGATTAAGGTATCAAGCTACTTTATTGAAGCTTGCTTTGTCAAAATTTTTTTAAGGGATCTAGGGATAAAAGGAGTAGGAATGGAGGCTCATGGTATTGCAGCACTTGTGCCTGGACCAAGGCTTCCATGCTTCCAGGCACCTTTTTTCAGGGCCTTCTTTCTCAGTAGCAAAACCTATGCACTCATGGAGCCCATCAAGAAAAGCCCAGCTGAGGAAAGCTTTTTTTCTTTCACCTTTAATTTCATTCTTCACATCATGAGTTAATTAAAACAAAGTCTCATCTACAAAGCAAAGAATTATTTCACAGTCCCTCAAGCCCATATCTCTCTAGAGCAGCAGCTCATAGGAAGATATAGAACTGGCTGATCTAGGGGAAAGATGAAAGCAAAAGAACCTGCTCCCTTAGAGCCTTGCCTCTTGGTTTCCCTGAGCACTGTGGGAAGTCCCCAATGAATAAACCATGGGATCAGAATTTTCCATGAGACTTGGAGCCAGAGAAAACCTTTCTTGTAAATGTTCTGACTTTCCTCTGGGAAATCCACTGGGGAATCAATGAGGGTGTATCTCTGCAACACTGACTGTAGAAGAATGTCTCTATCTCCTCCCCAGGTACTCTGGAGGTGACATCCATTTCAGACCACAATGCCTCTCTAGATGGATAACAGTGGTTCAGCATCTTAAAATGAGCTTCATAATACTAATCTGCAAGCGATTTATTAATCTTTCTCTTCCTGGTCCTCTTCCTTCATCGTACACACTATGACTCATGCCAGTCTACCGGGAACACGGCAATGTCATTTGCCCGAAGAGAAAAAAATAATCAGTCCTTTTGAGAAGCCTTTATCCTGGTCCTTTGCTCTTGGCAGGTGACAGCCCTCTCTGTCCTCTGGATCTTGTGTTTAGCTTGTGACTCCTCCTTAGCACAGTAACTGCCTTTTATCAGCCTGTCACAATGTCTGCCATCCTTGATGGGTTCTGTGTGTGCACAGATGCTGTATTTGAGAACAGGATGGTTCTGCCTCCACTGGGATCCAGGCATGGCCAGATTGCAGACCCAAGGCTTCATCCTCTAAACAAGCACCTTGCTGTAGCTCTCTTGGTAAGATCTCAGTCAGTGCAGAGGTGGGCAGGTAGCACAGACGCTCTTGATCCCTGGAGGGGACCTTCCTTTCTTACTGCAAATGAACTAAAATCCAGTTTGAATGCATGCTGAATTCATCCCTTAAATCTTGCAGAATCTTTCTTCAGTAAATGGGGAAAAAGTCCTTTAGATCAAATACCTGATGTATGATGATAAAACTCAAGTCTGTGAGCCAAAATCCTGAACAAGATGGAGGTCAAAAGAGCCTCGAGGAAAAAAGATCAAGGAGATTCAATTAGCACTTTCCAGCCATCAAAACTGAACATGCACAACCATAGCTGTTCATCGCAGCTGAATCTATCCCCACATAAGCAAATACATGGGTGGTGAAAGTAAATAACATCATTACCCTAAGTGCCTCATAATCATCCTTAATTATTAAGAACAACTATTATTACTATTAGACCTGATACACATAACACTGGCTTCAGAAGGATTTGAATTAGGCCTTAAAGTGTCTCATAGGAATATGGCACTGGCCTATAATTTCCACCTCTATTTTCCGATTCTTTCTTTAGTTATGCATTGCCATAGTAAAAATATAACTATACTATCAGAAGAGATTTAATTTCTCAATTTCAAACTTTTTTGCTTAATCACTAACAGAATTTTATTGTGTCAGTTTAGTTTCTCATTTCTACAGTGTTTGCAACAATCTATATGTAAGACCCTGACAGATACAAACAGTTTCTATAAGAGCAAAAATCTCTCCCTAACATCATTATGCTAATTTTTTGTGAGCATAGCACCTATGGGAATTTCATGTTGTCAGAGTTTTTTCTAAAAGTCATGTGTTATGTCTCTATATAATATAGACTGTCTCTGCTGTAACATTAAGCTAAAGGAGAGAAGAAAATTTAATCCCGCTTGCAGAGCAGTTATTAAAAACTAAATAGAGCAGTCACTTTCAGTAGAGATATGAACAAACTAAAACTCTGGTGCAAACCAAATTCCTGACATTTTATTCCACTCCCCATCTTTCTTTTTCATCACTACACAGGCCTGATCAGGGTAAATCTGGTCAGATTTTCCCTTTTCCTCTGAAGAATCTTGTGTCTTTGTTCTTTCAGACTTTGCCAAGAGGCCTTAAATGACTTTCTGTTATGGTCTGGGAAGACCTTGATTACATGTCCTAGGTCAAATTTTCTTTGTATACAACTGCCCACACTTGCAGTGTTCCTGAATGTAATCTAAGTTACAGGTCCACCGCTGCTTCAAAAGGAATTCCAGGAGTTAAAACTCAGCCTCTTATTTACTATGCAAAATCTGTGATTACACCAAAAGTTGCTGGTTTCCCAGGAGCATGGTCCTGCTCCATCTTAATGGAGATTCTATGTCACAAAGTATTTTACTGGGAATGTAAGCACTTTAATGAGAAAATGATTGATTTGTCAACTGGCACAAAATTCTTATGATTGAAAATAATTTTTTTTTTTTTTTTTTTTTTTAAATTAAAGCTATCTTGCTATTCATAATGGAAGGTCCTGCCCTTCTTGAAATTTATCCTCAAAGGCATTGGGTGAAGCTTGCAATTTTGCTCTTACCATAGTGACTGTAAGAGAAGGCGTAGACGATTAAGATGGATGGCTTTTTTATTTTATTTATTTAAACCAGATTAATGTTAGCTTTTTATGTAGACAAAGAAATGGGGGCAAAAAAGTCTTGGGAGCTAGGAGGGAATAGTTCCACCAAAGGAAGTAGAAACCTACACTCTCTATCCTGCTGTCCCCAGTGTAAAGCAGGACTTGAAAGTTGTCTTTCAAGTTCAGGACTGAAACTTCAGACTTTCACGGGCCTGCCTACAGCTGTGAATGCCTGGTTGGAAAAGTAAGACTCAAGGCATAAACCTGAAGTAAGTTCTGCTCTGCCTGTGACCTTGCTGCGTATTTGAAAGCACAAAAAAAGGAGGAGGCAGAGCACTGAAATGAGTCTTGTGAAAGATGTCTCACATTGTTACAAATGTAGACTTCATCCCTCCAAGATAAATTTTCCAAGTTGCACTGGTCTTAGGGATTTCTCTAAGCTAATGTGTTCACATGTGTAAAGCTTGATGCTTCTAGGATAAGTTCCCCAGCTGTGATGATATTTTCTCACTCAGAAGAATCTGTAAAGAGAAGGTGTCTCTCTTTACTCTTCGTCTTTCTTGTTGATGTACAACATTGCTCCTTTTTTAAGATAGCATTTTGTTGTTGTTATTATTATTCCATTTCTTGTTTTGTTAATTTGCTTGTTTTATTAATTTACAAAATCCACTGCCTAGCAACAAGTGGCTTTAATTTTCAAAAAGTATAAATTAAAAAATCCCCATAAAGACACCTTTCCCAACAAGTGATGCTAATAAAATCACCACTAACTTGTCACTAGGTGATGATTAAAAGAAGGGACAGAATAATAATCTGCCTAAAGCAATGCAGCGCCAAGAGTCATATGCACAACTTGCACTGAAGGACTCTGTTCCTTTTTGCAAATGGTATCTCATTGAGTCTAGCCAACAGGAAACCAACTGTTGGAAGAGGAATCTGTGTTTCTGGCTCAGGAACAATGGTTTCAAGTTTGTCCTGCCTATCAGTGTTATGAGAATGTTTTCCTTTGTTCTGCATGCTGGCACAATTACCTAAGGTTACTTTGCTCCTGTCACTTGGTATGATCTGCACTTTGAGCACCCTGTGCCCAATGATAAAAGCAACTAGACTGAAACCTTCCCAAGCAAAAAGGGCCAGGTTTTCCCAGTGGTGTAGACTAGCTCCACTGAGGTAGGGAACAAATAAAAGCCAATCACTGGACAGCAACACTGATGGAGCCTCAGGGTATCTCATAGTTGTTTCTATTCCAATGATATTCACAGTTACTGTGCCAACAACACACATCTCCTATTTTGACTTGTGCATATCTGTAATGTTTGATGCAATGTTCACTAAAGCAAATGGAAAGCTTTTTGTTGGTTTCAGTGGGGTTTGGCTCTAATAGTCCTTGTGCATATAAGAATTGTTTAACCTACACTCTGCAAACCATCTGCAGGCTGCTAGGATAATTTATCTAGGTCATGGCCTGCCCAAATCTCCCTATTCCCTTGGGAAAATGTTCCCTCCCCTTCATGTGATTCCCGTGATTTGGAAAGAGGGCAGCCAGGAGCAGGCAGGCTGGGTGACTACAGAGGAAGATGTGCCTGTCTGGCTTCCCACTTTTTCAGAATGTCTGGCTCCTACCTGTGTTGTTCTACTCCGCAATGCGTGCAAAGTCAGACGTGTAAGCAGGAGCATATTAAAACCATGCAAGTAGCAGCAAGCACACAGTAGCCCTGTGAATAGCCTCTGCTCCATAAAACAAGTTATGTTCCCCTGTCTGCTGGAAGAGTTAGGACCCACATGATCACAGTCATAATACCATGTACCCAGACCATAGAGACATGTGCTGGGTTAGTCTGCGGTCAGAGGGAAGGAGGTGTGTGGCTTTTGCTGCTCCTGCTGTAACCAACTTTTCATTCTTTCATAATGTTAAATTCTCCCTGGGTTGCAGCCCAAGTCTTTGAGAAGGCAAAACCACTTGCTGAATGTCATGAAGAAAGCAAGTTGCTATGCTAAAACACTGGCAGGAGTTCAAACCCGGTAGAAAAGTTTAGAGCAGTATGAAAACACAACACACAAAAATCATGTAAGCAGCACTTTTTGTCTGCTGCAAATAGCGTGCATTTGGGCAAGTTTTCTCTATCATACAACAAAATGTTTTTTTAAGAAAAGAAGAAGAAAAGTGAAAGAGCATTTTCTTAAAGGGAGACCACCTGGTACGAACACAGCCATGGATGTTAGCTTTGGCAGCAGTTAAGAGAGGTCAGTATTTAGCAGCCTGAGCTTGTTGAGAGTCTCTGCTCAGTCACTGACCAAGGACACGCAGTAGGGAAATTAAGGGTTTGAATGGGTTTGTGAAGGTCTGACCTGTTTTGCTGCCTCTGGAGGGACTCTTTCTAACAAAGGTACACTGAGTCTGCTTAACCCTGCAAAGTGCAGTTTACAGATACCTCCAACAAATTAGGGGTATTAGCCCAGTTAAATTAATTAAAGCAATGTTAACATGCACAGGCTGCTTCTGAGGCTTGGCTAACTAGCTCAAAGCAAGCTCGCGGTTTTATGCAGCTCAGACATACTTTCGCAGGGCTGCGTGGGACTTCATCACTGTCACACACTGAGCACTTCTTCTGTCTTCCAGTGCTAACACTTGCTGTCTTGTGCCAACGCTAGCTAGTCCCTCTATAAAAACACTTGGTTGCACATTTTGCAGCTTCTGTAAGCCATGTTCTTGGCTTAGTCTCCAGAGGCTGCAATCTTCCCTGTCTCTCTCCTGACGTGTCAACCTCGTGTTGATTTTTACTTCTCCAGTTCCCTTCAATGCCTACTTTTTGCTTCTTTATGCCAGGGACTTGAAAAGATTCAGTTTCCTTCCACTTTATGCTGTTTTCTTCCTCAGCTGGGGAACATGTAGGCTCCCAATACATTCTTCTGGACTCTCCCACCTCCTTTTCATGCTGTTTTCGTTACATTTGCCCCAGTTATAGTTCTCATGCCCTTTCCTACCCCATATCAGAGTTTCAGCTTGACTCCAGTTCCCCTTCTTATTTTACTGCTCGCTGGCATAGTTTTGTTCATCTTTTAGGTCAAATGACACCTAAATCAAGCCTTGAAGTTCTGGCCAGGCTAGCACTTATCACAAAAGTGAGCATTTATTTGGCCCTAATTTGCTGAGAAATTTAGCTTTCTTGAACGAGCTTTCTCTTTTGAGCAGAGGTGTGCTGCTAACCAGAGAGACATCAGCCACTCCCCGGGGTCCGTCAAGGTGGGCAGCACCACAGACTGACTCCTGAGGACAGCAGTCACATGGATGCTGAATAAGGGCATTCTTGGATGTGCAGCTATAGGTTTTGTACACCCAGGAAATACAAATTCCTTTCTGCAGCTCATCTCCTTTTGCTATAGCTGGCAAAAAGACCCTTGGTTCTCTCCTCTTTCTCTTCTTCTCCCTTGGAGTGTCTTGAAGGCACAACTCAAAGTTTTAGTGGTGCTTTAATGGAAATGAGACAACCAGCCCGGGTAATGGGCAGTTTCCTGGCAGATTCTCTTTTCTTAAATGTACTATCTGAGTTTAATGAGTTGAAATTCACAACTATAATTAGCAAAATGCTTAAGATACTACTCTCTGAACTTAATTGAATTTAATTTACAGTCTGAACAAATACATTTACATGTTGAAGGAAATGTTTGCCTTTATTTTAAAGTATTCATCTCTTCTTATCTTCCAGACCTTAGTGAGCAAAAGTTCACTCATTAAGCTTTGTGGTACTAGGACATCTGACTTTACTTGGCTTGAAAACTGAATTTGTGCAACTTGATCCCTGAATATATCATAAATGAGCTTAAGCTCTTCTAATGGAGAAAATGTTATCAGCTTTTAAATGTATGTGCTTAAGCCTTAAAGGAATGCTGTCTAGTATTAGCACAGCAACCTGCTAATTCACTACAAAAAAAAAAAAAGGACTTAACAGTAATTAAGCTGTGAGCAGTGTTTGAAAAAGAGAGCGGGTTTTTGGTGGATTTAAAAATTAACTTATTTATTTTTTCTTTATTTCAGATAAATTTTTAAGCATTTTGGTATGCAAGGCTCTGTTGATCTAAATTCTGTCCATTTTGCTCTGTCACTATGGGATTCCATTGTGAGATTTTTTAAGTGACATCTATATAAGAGACAGGACAGTTTATTTTCCTATGGAATTTCCTAATATTGCAGTTAGCCAAGAACATCATGCTTTACAGATCCAAGCATCTTGAGCAGAAATTCTTTGCCAACCGGAGGTCATGAAACCAAGGGCAGAAATCAGTATGCGGAGACCAGGCACCTGACTGTCTGCAGTGTTACTCCTCAGAGCCCATTAAGGTAAATAAAGGTCCCTTCTGTTCTGGACTTGGAGAGAGAATTCAGCAGCAGCTGGGGACTTTTGCTGAAGCAACCAGAAGCCAACTATTCATCAGAATATGAAGTGTTGGAAAGCTATAGATGGCAATATCCTGCAGTAGCAGGTGCAGGGGCTGGAGTTAGACTAAGTAGAAGAAGATGGAAGAGATGAGAAAAACATCAGCCTGTGAGCAGCAAAACAGCTCCCAGTCCAGGCTAGTGGAGAAGCTGGCACTAAATGGGTTCTCTGCTGTCCTCCCCATCCATGCTCCCGTATCAGTATTTTTAGACAGAGACTGCTTCTTGGGAAAACCAATTAGAGAGAAGTGAGTGCAAAAACAAGATATCTATGTGGTCACAGGTGTGCAAAGGCAACTAGAAGACAGGTTTTACTCTCAGATATTCCAATCTCATCCTGCTTTGGCAAACAGAAAATTGTGATCTAAGCTGAACAGTGAAGGCTACATTCTGACTCTGACTTTTTCTCTTACCGAAGCTGTAAATGGAGTCTTACAGCTTCTTCTTACAGTAAACAGGCTACTAGACATCACAGACCACTGGGCCTTATTTCTTTCTGTCTCTGAGTCTTTAGAGCTAGAAAAGAGTCTCTGTCCTCTTCCTGAGTGCCATGGATAAAAATATAAATGTGCACGTTCCTGATTTCAAGTTTGACAGTGGGCACAATTGCCAAATGGGATTCATTAAACTGTCAAACCAGACACTCTACCTAGTGTTTGCCTCTGGTAGTCTTAGGGAAAGGTAAAAGTAAGTTATTAAGGTTTAAAGGAATATCTCCGAGAGTTTCCATGCTGCAACACGACTTGAGGCATGCCAGGTGCCATTGGACTGGCCGGGCTGGGGGCAGCTGGCACAGCACCTGCAGTGACAGTAGCACAGAGATGACCTTAAGTGGATTCTGATCAGTAAAACATTAGAGCTCATATAAAATTTCATCCAGGTATGTCAGCAGGACCTGCAGTAGCCTTAAAGTGTTGCCTGAGTATATACCTGGAGCAAGCCCACACCAGTAGTTAAAACTGCAACATCCAAGTCCAAAGGAAAGCTGATTTTGTCTACGCTGGGTGAAAGTGCTGTGGTTCCTTTTGGTGTGTATGGAGTTTGTTTGTTTGTTTGTTAACTTGCCTCTTTTGATCATTACACCAATATGAAAACCAGCTGTATGTGGAGAAGGCCACAAACTCTCGCTCCGTGGTTCCACACAGCTCATGTTGTAAATGCTGTTGAGTTTTATTACACTAACCATTAGCCTCAGCACATAAAAAAGGGCTCATTTTAATTTGACAGCTCTTTCCAAATAGGTGTGCATGGGAAAAGGCCCGTGTTGTGTCGGGTGGGCTGCGATATTGCCCCTTTGGGAAACCGTGTGTCCCGTGGACCTTCGTGCAGCTGTTCCCCTGCAAGTGCTGGCCTGGCTGGGTGGGAGCCCCACGTCCCATGGTGTGGCACAGTGGAATTTGCTCTGGGCTTTGTGCAGCCTCCTTAGGACTATAAGGCTCCTGCCTGTTCACATGGCTTCCTCTGTCTCCTCTTGGTTCAAACCCAGGAGCCTGTTTGCAAGTTTTTCAGGCTTCCCAGCCCAGCGGAATGGACGGGAAGCCCACTGGCCCAGTGTGTTCGGTCACAAACCTGCACAGCACCCCAGAATGCCCAGGGAGTGATTTGAGTGCAAGGAGGAAAGACAGAAACCTCACACCTTCTTTTCTCTCACACCCACACACCCACTCGTGCATAAGGACGAAGCTCTGATCCCATGCCTGTGGCTACCCTGCTTCCTCTTGAATCACACCACCCACAAAGTAAGCAGGCTTTAAAACTTGGCATTAAGAAAAACAGAAGTGGATTTTCCTGCTGTTAAATTAATCTGCCAAGGCAAACTCATCCCTTATAACATGAAACTTTAACAAGCTCTTGCATTGAGATGCCCTAATTTTAACAAGGAAAAGTTTGCAGGGAACTGGGAGCTGAATTTTCACTCAGAGATAAGGCTATATACCTCTCTGCCTGCAAGCCTACGGGTATTTAAAAAAACCCACAAAACAAAACAGAATGTCTTTACATATTTAAATAAATTAAAATGAACCTGCTCTAGATGAAACATTCAATTCAATCCCTTAACTGAGTTTCTAAAGGGTGAGCTCCACTACAAAAGAAACTTATTAAAGAATAATGAAGACTGTCAAAAACCATATGCTTAAAAGCTAGTAAATAACAAAGTAAGGCTTTTAGTCATCTTGACTGGACAAGGTGAGGTCAAAAAGAGACAACAACACATCCAGCACCATGGCAATGGGCTTTTCATGCTTCTCGTCTTGAGCAATTGCCTTTTTAGAAAGAAGTCTTCCTTTCCTTTGGTCAGACATTTTCTTCTGTTAATCACTGTCTTTAGCCTGACCCTCTGAAATAGAAATTCTCTTTTATGCAATATTTTATTTGAAGTGGTGTGTTTCTTTTTTTTTTTTTTTTTTTTTGGCTGAAGCTGTGTTTCCCTCCCTTGGAAGCAGGCAACTGACTGAAAGAATAACATATTCTAAGCCATCGGTGGAATGCTTTTTCAAACAACTTAGTGTTGGATGGATCCTGGGGCTGTCATTTACTTGACATTCATTTATACTGAATCAGTTAATAAGTCAGATCTTGTGTCATGTTAAGCATTTTTTCCTTGTTTATTTTCCCTGCATTAATAGCCATATTGCAAATGTACACAATGCCCTGAGCAAAACTTAATTCACTGGCACTGATTTACAACTGTAGAACATGTTCTGATGGGGATAGCTGTTGAAAAAAAAGATCATTTTAAAAGCATATACAAGCATAAAGAACTGATCTGTTGACATCTAGTTTTTGCTGTGTGGGAATGAAGTAGTCATTAATTATTTTATTTTTGTTGTTGTTGTTTCCTCTTTTGTTCTTTATAAGTAGGCAAATGTTCAGTGGTGATCAGGCGCTGTTTTATCTTAAATACTGTTTGACAGCCTCAGGGGTAACAGAAATCTCACTGCAAAATGTTCATAAACTCACCATGACAAGAGCAGAGGCTTAGAGTACTGTGCTCAGTCATGTAGGAATGCGTCTGAAATTGAACTTAGAAGCCAATAATATCTGAACAATCAACACTGCCTATGTTACACTTTTTTAAGTAAAGGAAATCATTCTCCAAAGTGACCTTGATGTGTAAACAAGAGGTAATTAATAAAGGCATTGGTGCAATTTCATGGAACATGAACTTCCCCCGTCCAAAATCTTAGCACTGAAACTCAAAGTATATTTTGGTATTTCTGATGCCTAAAGCATTTTAAAAAACCCTAACCAACAACAACAAAAAAAGTCTGAAGCTACAGAGCTAGGATTTGATGGATAGAGGACACTGGAGGAAGTATAAGGGAATAGAGGAAATGCTAATTCCTAACCCTGGGAATAGCATAATAATGCGGTTCTGCAGTTTGTACCTTCAGTTTCTATTCTTCTTTTTTTCCAGTTCCTGTACAACAGCCAAGCAAATAATAAAATCCTTTTTCTTTACCTTAGTATCCTACGTTTAAACTAGGAAACAGAATGTATCCTTTGCAATAAGAGGCTATTCTAAAGCTACATAGTTTTGTTTGAGTCTAATTCTGACACTGCTCAAGATTTTTGGATAAGCCTCATGCATAATAAAAAAAAGCATATTTAACACAGGCCATCTGTAATTTCTGTGTCAGTAGTGAGCTACATAATTGTTTTGAAAATATACATCATTCATTATATATGAATAATTATATAACAGAAAAAAAGACATTGCACAAATCATTTCAACCCAGTTTTGGCCCTTATGAGTATGTGAGGTACCTATTTCCAAGATATAAAGTATATTTTAAAATAACCAAGTGAATTTATTACATGCTGTATAAAGCTAATATAGCGTTGCATACTTACAGTGACAGAAGTGTTTAACTTTGCTTTCCAGTTGTCTTACCCTAAAAGCTTGTAAAGCATACTGTCTTGGAAAAAATCTTTAGAAAAAGGGAGGGAAAGGCAGAAAAGTAGAGAAAAGGGAAGGGAGGAGGGCAGG
>VZTE01004361.1:950845-1014565 GCA_013397775.1 Eulacestoma nigropectus
AGGAAAGAAGGAAGGAAGGAAGGAAGGAAGGAAGGAAGGAAGGAAGGAAGACACATGGACAAAGCTTCATTTTCACTCATTCATTTCACTCATACCATCAATGTCAGATTAGGATTTCTAAGTTTTATTGTACATAATTATCTCTTCCTGTAAATTTAAGTCCTAGAACTAATTGCTAAGCATCACATGTAACACTGACAGGCAAGTGCAGTGATCTGTAGCATCTACTTAGTCCATGTTATTTGAAATTTAAAATATGCTTGTGAAGCAGGACACCCATTTGAAGGTCTCATGAATACTTTAATCTCCTTTTGTTGATAGTCTAGTGGTAGCTACCTTGCCTGCTATATTATTTGTCTAAAGATTTTTCACTGAAAAGCTACTGGAGATTTATTTACATTTTGTTTGGTTTTGACAAAGATAATTACTATTTCTAATAGGATTTATACACTTACCACTGGACATGATCAAGATTTGGAAATCCACCTTTAATGGGTTTTTGAGATCCTGGTTGTTTTTTTTTCAAATCAGAAAAATAGCAGATGTTCTGCATACAGAATTCTAAAACAATTGTACTAACTGTAAAATTAGAATTTTACTTTCTTTTTATATTCTTTGGTTGTATTTACTTAGTTTATGATATCACGGTATGGTATATCATCATTTCTTAGCGTAGTATATTAAAAATTAGTAAGAGCTATACTTACATTCGTTATACTTTAGCATCTTTTCCAGCTTAGAATCTCCTGTTCATCCTATAGTGAAATGCCTGACAAAAAACCAGTTTCATTTATAGAATAAGTCAAATAGTAGACAAATTAGAGGATTGATTATATTTTCAATATCTTTTGCTACATATTTTAATATTAATAAAAGTACTGTTACTCTAATTTATGCCTTGGCTAACTTATTTGCTACATTAGAGTGTGTGTTGTACTGAAATTTAAAGTTCCAAATGGTTTCATTGCAACACACATGGGTGACATTGTGCTCCTGACAAGGTGACACATTTCAGTTAGAACCAATTAATGGATATTTATAGATATTTTAAAAATTATGTGAAATGAAGTCACGGAATCACAGAATTGTTAGGATTCCTCCATGGTTTCTCAAAAATAATGGAGAGCAGCAGAGCAACAACATCTGCCAGCCCCTTCAGCACCCATGGGTGCATCCCATCAAGGCCCATGGGTTTAGGGGTGTTTAGTCTGCCTATCCAATCTCCAACCCAACCCTCTGTGACCGGGGGCAAGTCTTCCTTTTTCAGCTTTCTATGACCTCTTTTGCTCTGTTTTTGTATGGCGTACCATATTTCTACACTGCTGCTGCTAACATTTTATGCAAAATTGCACACAAATTAAAAAAAGACAAGGGAAAAACATAAAGAATTCCTACTAACCTGGCAGGGAAGTTTGCATGTTGATAGAATGGTGGTAGCTGTCAAATTTGTGCTTTGTCATGCACTTAGTTTACGTCCGCATAAGAGGCTGGATGACCCTGGCCTTTTCAATGTATGTCACAAGTTATGATCAGCACTAAAAAGAAGCAATAAAAGGGAAATCACAGTCGGTCAAACTATGGATCAGATGTGTCTAGGCACTCAGATTTAGCTTAGCGATAAGAAGCAGGCATCCATTGAGGAAGAGCCTTCCTAGAATCTCAGTCCAAATTGGAATGAAACATTAGGTGATTCCAAAACTTTTAAGTGTTTTAGCACTTAGATTTGCTGGCCAGGTGCAGGAGGTCAGTATGACAGCAGGCTGTGAACTGGGTAGTAGTATCCCATAGTATTTATGAATGCAGGTAGAGAAGAAAGCATTCTCATGCAAGACTCCCACCTGAGTTTGGCAAACACAGAAACAACACTCCAGGTCAATTCAAAATGTGAGCCTGATGTGTCTGCACAGATAATATAAACCACAGTATCAGAAAAACACATTATCTGTAACTTGGCAAAAAATGCACCACTTTCTATGAATGTCTCAATATTCATTTGTTATTTCTTTCTTCTTTTACTGCACTGCTGTAGATAATTTCTCTTGTTCTGTCTCACATCGTTCTTGGTTAGTGGCACTTGCCTGAAATTAGTTTCTAATTGGGATAAATGAACTGCATGTATTCATGGGGCCTGGGCAGTTGTATTTGGCTTCCAGCAAAAAGCAGTGAACAAGCAAATTCTGGTGGCTGCTGACAGCTGTTTCACATAGGCTTGTGTTATCAGGGCAAACACATGTAAACGATATGAATAAATAACATGCAAATGTTTATAAATTGAGTGAATTTAACCTTATCAGATTATCCTCAAGCTAGTTTTAGACTGAATTTAGTGGCACTAAATCCTTTAGCAAGTATCACAGGATAATGCTTCTTATCAACACAATGAGAGTATGGTTCCTTTTTTTTTAACTTTCCACTTGATACCCATGGTGCAAGAATTTCTAGTTCAAGACAAAGCAAGGTCAGCAAGGAGTTTGTGACAAGCCTCCTGGGTGTGTACTCACATGAGCAGTTCACCATCCCATCCTGCCAAAAAGCTCACCAAACCCAATACGTACAGTAGTATGTTCTTATTTTCTAGCCAAAAATATTGCTGGGTTTGGCTTTCAAAATGTTGGCACCTACAAAACACTGTACAAGGAAACATTTAATGTGAACTGTAAATCATAGTGTATGTTAAATAGTTGCTCAGTTTACCTGGATGTCAAGAATGGTTCGGGAAATTGGAGACAGAATCCTCCATTCATCTTTCTTTTTTTTTAATTAGAAACTCTCTGCAGAGGAAAGATTCATTCAGGGTAAGTTGTCTCAGTCCCCTGTGTTCTAAACAGAAATGACTGTAAGAAGCAACCAAATATATTTAGGAAATAATCAAACTTAAACCTAATATTTTCAGAGCATTCACCTCCACTGAAGTATGATGAACACTTACCCTTCTATGGGTCATATACAACTCTCTGTCAATTTACTATAAAGTTGTTTAACGTCACTGCAATGAATTTCCAGATTATACAAAATTCTTTTTAGACCTGACATTTACACTGTGACTCCTTCGAGTTCTAACTTGGTAACGTACGGTGTTGTTTTGTAGTGAAGGTCTTGTTTAACTCGGCAGATTACTTAACAATTTCCACTTTTTGCTTCTGCTGGGATCTGTTCTTGTCCCTGTTTTATTTATGAAAAATTGCTGCTTGCCCTTTAATATGTTAAATTGTCATTTTATTGGTTCTGCTAAATATGTTGTTATCCATAATCCTGTAGTGGCTAAATTAATCTGTACATTTAATACCATTGATTCAATTACACTCGGAATGAATATTGCATATTGAATTCTACTCTTTTTTGTTTAATATATACAGGAACTAACTACATAGGATTTTGATGTAAATAAAGAACTAAGATGTTAGAGATGTGTAAACATCTTTACCTCCAAAAGTCCTTGGTGATTCACTAAAGATGTAGTTCTTGTAGCAGAATCGATTTACAGTGAGATTCAAAGCTGAATCCAAAAGAAACCTTAGTTTAAATTCAAATCAATAAAACTTCCTTAAGTCATTAGTATAAAAATATTGCATGGTCACCTGATTATTTTCTTAATAAAGGTTTTGGATTCTGTTAATTCGTAGCTATTATAGTAGCTGCTTCCACGGCATATTAAAAATGTTTCATCTCTAGCTAAGATTTCCAGGGCTTTGGTCTTATCTTATTGGAACTTCATCCTCTGAATTTAAGAATTCACTGTAAGATAGCCTCTTCTTTTTAAATGAAACTACCTCTCAACTTCTTACTTGACCAAGAGAATAGATTGTTCTTTCCGGATTTGAAACCAATTCAACAAAATATATGTTCACGTAACGTCTTGCTTATGGCCTGGAGCCTGGTTTGTTCTCTGCCTCCTACGAAATTTGGAGGACTGCAGATACTTTACTCCATTCTTTCCCAGTTTGCTCTCTTTCTGCTTTAACAAAATTCTGATTACACCCACTTTCAGAATGAGGTGTCCTTTTGAGAATGTTCCTTCTAAGAGGGCTTTTTTTGTTGCCAGAAGTAGTTTGATGCTTAAATGACTTGGGATAACTTGGGAGTTAATCACTTCTTCCCCACTGGGCTTTAGATTTGGAGCAAAGTAATTCTGAGAAAAAGATCTGGCAGATGAAATTATTTTATTTATTTTTCTGGCATAGTGTCAAGGTACATTTACCTGTGTTAAAAGCACTAAATGAAACCCTTATAAAAATAAAATCTCCCAGAGTAAAGTTTCTTTCTTGCTGTTCCACTTCCTAAGCAATATGCACAGTTTTATGTTCGTTTAGGTGTTCAGAGATTAAAGAAAATGTTTATAGTCTTCACTCCTGAAAGAAAGATTATAAATAAATTATTCCTCTCAGAATAGTCTGTGTTTGACAATTTTTGCTCAGGGCCTCTTGGTGGATATCAAGAAAATCAGATCTTGAGAGAAGACAAGCACATCCTCCAGCATGTTATTAGATAAAAAATCAGATTATTGTTTTCATTAGAGGAACTCATTTTTTGGCCACATTGAGGCACAGATACAATTCCTCATGGTACCACAGTGTATCAATGAGGAGGAGGTAAGTGTTGCATTCCTGTGGAGTACCTGTGAGGGTGTTCTGTGCCCAAATCCTGTTGGCACAGCCCTTGTGCCTGAAGCCCTGAGCCTGCAATGCAAGCAACACTGGATCCTGTCTTCTACAGTCATTGAGAATAACAATTCTCATCAATAGTCTGGAAAAACAGATACTTCTGAAAAGTATATGTGTTATGCTAGCCATACTGAAGTCAAAATGTCATCATGGAGACACCAGAACTTTGGGTTACATTAAGTCACAAATATCAATGCGCTTGCATATGCCCCAAAGTAGAGATTTCACTGCAGCTAAAAAGCACCATGTAACAGAGGCAGCAGATGTTTAATGGCTGCACCATTGACAATGTGTTTAACTGTTATTAATATTTATAATTCAGTAATGATAACCATGGCTCCAAAGTGCACTAAATGCACTCTCGTTATTGCTTTAAGTTAAACCTTTGTCTCAGTTAATTGGCTGTGTGTCCCACTCCTATGCAACCCATATGGCAAGGCCAGGAAATAATAATATTGTTATGCTGGAAAAAACTAGTGACTGCTCTCGAGTGACTGTTTGGTCTCCAGACAATTATTGAACTGGTTTAGCAATGGCCATGCTAAACACCCATCCTTCAGCCTCAAGGAAAGAAGTAATTAAACTGCATTTAGTGAGATTCCTAGAAACAACAAGACTTTATCAAAAGCTGCTACCTGTGGCCTGAGAGGCTGACTGTCTATAAATGCAGGGACATGAGGCTGGCATGGCAAGTTTTGGACAAGTATTTCAGCAGAAAATGTGAATATAAAGCCATCGAAGTGATAGAAGGAGTCATGGGTATGGCCAAATAAAATGAAGGAAATATTGTTTTGTTATGGAAATTGGTAGAAAGAAAGGCTGGGGAATTTCTTAGGATGAGAGTGGCAGTTTATAGCTAGTGAGCTCCAGGAAAGACCCTGTGGTACCCTGTCTTTCAAAATGAAGATGGACCAAAGAACACATCCAAGAAATTTTCCTTCTCCTCGTCCTTGAAACAGAAAGCAAGGCTGCTGGCATTTGGCTAAGGGGTCGTGCCAAAAGGGTTAACAGCCATGCAACTTTGATCTTATACAATGCTTTTAACTGACAGCCTTAAACCAATCAACAGGTCATGACAGCAGTACTGTACTTCATAGTTGTGTATAAGATTTTTTTTTTAATGTTTGTATATTTAGTTAGGCTCCAAGCCTTCCTTTCATATAATTAGAGAAAATATTTTTACTCTCACACAAGATTGAATCTGACCAAAGCAAAAGAGAACCCAAACATTGGATGAGGGATTGAAATAGCAGACTGCAGTTTTGCTTATATCTGTATTACATACACAACATTCAGCTATATTTAGCAGAGAGAGACCCTTTCACTTACCTCCTGGGGATCTCAAGAGAGGAGACTGAGCTTGCTGAAGTTATCCACTGCAGTTTTCTTTTCCAGCCAAAACATCCTCCTGGCCACTGGGTCACGGCATTAAGTACATTGACATTCTGTATCTAAACCATGAAGAACTGTTAGATAACTAACCATCACTTGTTTTTCTTTGAATTTTCTCCTTCAAAACAAATACTGGTAGCATTAATAATCAGTTAGTTATTAAATATCACTATGCGAGAGTGTATTCATAAGTATGTGATGACTTCATGTCTAAAGACAGAAGAAATGATCAATAATTCAGACAATATTAATATTTTAATTAAAAATAAACAAAACATTAAAAAAAAAAAAAAAAAACACAAGAAGCCAAAAAGAAACCAAGGATTTAAACAAGGTTAAAACAGGTTGTTAGTCGAAAATGTTTCATGAAGCTCCTAATATCTGGAACTGTTTTCTTCTGCCTCATCAAATCTCCATTTAAAACACATCCCCTGTCCCTGCTCATTACCTCTATTCCATTTTGGTATATACCACGAAGTCATGTCCTGTTATTGGTTGAAAAGTGTCATGTGCTAGGTTCATATATTCTTACTTTAACAATATATTTCTATTATTTGTGGAAAAATAGTAGCAGAATCACAGCTACACATTCATAAATGCAGATAAATGCACTCTTGCCATTTTGTTCAACATTTCTTTACCCATAGACATCCTGATTTTTGAATGTTATGCTAATAAAATGGAGAGTATAATTGCTGATCTTTCTGACAGATATTGCTCATAATTTCAGGATCTTCTGGAAGCTGCCAGGTATTCAGCGAAATGTTTAAGTCCTAAAAGTTACATGAATTATGTATTTCTAGTATGAAATTTCAGATGATCCAGTGTTTGTTATACCCTATTTGCTATTCATCATTTGCTATTCATTATACTTGTATTTATAAGTCTCAGTTACCTAATCAGGAAGTGCAGACAATAGTATGTGATTTGGTTGACCAGTCAAACACTTCAAATAGTGAATAGATGACACTATTTGAGAACAAAAAAATAGGCTGAAATCTGTTCGCATAAAACTGTTCAGTGAATACTTACAAATAACAAATGTGTTTGTAGAAATCAGGATTGTTTCCAGAATGATTCATGAACTGCAAAACGGCCAAATTAGCAACAAACACTATTTGCAATGGATAATTCAATCAGTCACAGATATAAGAAAATTCAGCAGAATCTGCGATTGTCTTCAGAAATGTTGAATAGTGTTTTCTTTCTCTGCTTCACCATGAAAGCTGACTGGAAAACATGCTCTTTTCTTGCAAACTTCATTTTGTATGGGTTGCCAATCTTAATAGTGTTTTGCAAACTGTTGTCCTCCCTTTCTTAATTCTCCAGGTATTTTTTAGTCACATTCATTGGCAATAAACCGAGGCGTGTCTGCATTTGTTAAACCTGAAACCCCATGCCTGTTTAAATACCAAAATAATCAATCAGTTTTGAAGTTTAGCTTAGAAACCTGGCTCAACTACTTTTGCACAGCCTAGGAAAGCCCCAGGAGCAGATCCTCTCCCCTTCCAATGTTTGCAGTTACCTGTGAGACCCACAAGCAGAGCAGAAGCTGGTGTCTGCTCCTTTTCTGTTCAGGCAGTTGGACCAATGGTATAACCATGGTCTGATGGGATGGCTGATGGCTGAGCTGTACTACATAGATACAAACTGATGTACAGATTTGGCAACACTGAATAATAATCTAGCACCACGAGCAGGATTGACATCCCTTACCTTTGGCCACATCAGGGACTATTCTGCTTAATCATCTAGGCTCCTTTAATGGAAAGAGGGAAAATGTATCTCTACTAAGTCACCTGGAAAAACAGAGATGACTGACAGTGGTAGGAGACCAGATGATGAGCCTTTGGAAGACACATGATGGGGAATCCATAGAATGATGTTAGAAATGCCCAGTATCACATGTGGCCTCCAAAGACCTCTCCAGAAAGATGTGGGTCTCTCCTAGGTCCTGTGCCATAACTGCACTGGTGTCCTGCATATTCTGAGTTGCATAAAATCGAGCTAGATGTCTTTATATGGGCAAATGAATTGCTCTAACTTTTATGTGACAAAGGAAGCATTTCACCAACGTTAATGAATAACTACTCTTAAATGTCTCCTCTTGCTTTTGTTTTGGTGAGATGCTCAATGGCATGATCTAGATTTCCTCTGGTTTTTATTTAAAATCCACAACATATCTAAGAAATGCTAGAGATTGTACTCAGCTCTTACATACTACAAAACATAACCCATAATAATATGGAAGGATCACACACTTTAAGAGTATGAGATGGTGAAATTTCTTCCTTTGCTTTAATGACATTTGCACTGTTGCCTCTGTGTGTGTGTGCACCACCTGGTTCACAAAGCCCCGGAAGAGAATTTGCCAGGGAAGTCAGAGGAAAATGCAGCCTGTACAAGACCTGTGAATAAAATTCATGGTCCCACCCTGGCTCCCTGCTTGTTCCATCCTCTTTGGAGTATAGGAAAACAGTGGGAGACTGCCTGTCTCCCACCTGACCATAGCTTGTATGGCATGAAAGTTATGGCAGATACTCAGGTTATTTCTTACTCCTCCTCTCTCACTTGTTTTTCTACATGTATTAAGTGTTTCTTGTTTTCCTTACCAGGTCCTTGTGCCAAGTAGTAAAGCAGTCATGCAAAGCAAGGAAAAGTGTCACAATGAACTGACTGATCAAATATTTTTCAATTTATTAATATACTGTGTACAGTACCTACTTCAGTTTTCTCATAAACTGCTCCATCATCACTTTTATATATGGCATCAAGCTGCAAAAGCTCTATTAATTGTCCTGGTTCTTAAACTATGGGAATAATTTCTTCTGCTACTCACAGTTTGGATACATGTGATTATAAGAAAAATCTGCTGTATATTTCAAAGTGTTCTCTTTAATGTGTATAACTATGTTTGTTAAGTAACAAACCCATGAAAATAGAAGGCAACAGAACGAAGAACATCAAGACAATACTGAAAAATTGTTCATTTTAACTTACAGCACTTGTCACAATAAAATCTCAGCTTGAAATTCACGTTTGCATTTGTTCATTTATTATTTTAATCCTAGTATGCTTTAATCTTCAGTCCTGGAAGAGGGGATAAATTTAAGGTCAATTAGCTTACCTACCTTATTGCTTGTTTTGTTGTTTGGGTTTTTTTTTAAATATATCTGAAGTCTATATCTGGCTATGAAGTTATTTTCTTTCTCCCTTTTTTTTTTCCCTAACAGGAGCATGTTGCTGTTTTACAAGCCTTAAAGGATTTTTTTTTTTTTAGATTAATTTAAAAAGGCTTACAAGGCTTGTACCAGAAAAAAAACAGATGGGATGACTCTGTAAGTGGAGTCATTCATTTACATCAGAGCTTGAAATGAGTGGGGCTGCTCAAGTGCGTCAAGCCGCATAAGTAAAGCACAGTTTGGACAGTAACATAGACTATTGCAGCTAATCAAATGTTAATGCTGGGAGTCCAGGAATGACCTTAGGTTACCAGATCCAGCAAGATGCTTTTACCCACCTCGAGTTGAAAAGTGTCACGGAGGAAAGCCTAAATGTTCACTGGAGAAACTCTTTAAAATAGAAGCATCATAACATCTCTGAGTCACAGAGCCTTGCAGAATGCAAAGAGGTCACAGCGTGGTCATCCCCTTGAGGAAATCTGAGTAATATAAAAATTTTCTGCCCTCTGACTTGACTGCATGGGTGGCTGAGCTATTTTACCACTCAGGAAGTCTTGAGCAGCAAAAATGCTGATCAGAGGACAAAAGTTGCAGTATTGTTTTCCTTCCCTATTCAGTTTCTTTCACGTTTATTTTGATATTGGGGGTTTTAAGTTGCATGAAATTATTTGGCTGATTATTTTTCCCATAGTGTCCTGAAAAGAAAATCCTATATGACTTGCAAAGAAGAAAAGATTTTTTGCCTTTTTTTTTGCCGAAAAAACCAAGAAAGCGTATATGAAGGGAGCAGAAGGTAAATTAAATTTTAGAAAAAGAAAAGAAAATAAAAAACAGTATAGCTCAGCCATATGTAGGAAGACATGAGTGCTCTCACATGCATATTCTTTGTCAGTATAAAAATAATACCAAAATATATGCAAACAGATCAACTCACAGAGACATTCCTATAGGCATACAAGAGTATTAGCATGGGCATATATATTTGTATTCCTTGTTCATCATATGAAATTATATACGGCATACACTATATCATATACATGATATACCTAGAAATCTTTTAGTCTAGCATCATTGGTTTTTAATAATTTTCACAGTTTACTTCTGCCAGAATATGGTGTTTCTGAGAATAATACAGAAGGAGTCTTACTGGATAGTTGTAGTTGGTGCAACTCCTAAAAGTACACATATTTGCCTTTTGTTAGAATGCTTTTTCATCTCATCCCAAACTTATCAACAAACCTTTTGAAGTATGAAATTCTTCATAGGGATATTTAAGAATGAAGTAAAAAACTTAGAAATACTAAATTCATTAAGAACTCTTCAACAAAACACAACAAGTAACACCTATTTATCTTCTGGCTCCTGTTCACACATTCATACGTGGTAAAGAGAGAGTAGAAAAACCAGCTGATCTGGTTTCTTGGTTAGGCTTCTTCCCATCTACCCCTACAGGTTATATCTTGCCATTAAGATAAGATTTTTGGGATAAGGACTATCTCTTGTCTCCGTATTTGTGTGACAGCCAGCAGAGTGACTATTGCAAAACATAGCAATAGAGAAAACCCCTACTCACAAGGCCATAGTTAGATGAACCCAGTAACAGCTGTTCTGACTTAGGCCAACAGTCCATCTTGCAAGATACTCATATCTTGTGTCCATCAGTATCCACAGGTAAAAATCCAAGGGAAGAGCAAGCATATGTAGTCCTTTGCGTATTCAGACTGTTATTATTTTCAGCTCAAGGATTTCCTTATCTTGATGAGATTTTCCTATTTAGTAATCTCCAGAGGGAAATTCTTGCAAGCATTTGTCCAGCTGCCCATTGATATCATGCAAATTTTATGCACAACGTCATAAAGCTGTCCCACAGGTCCATCACTTGTCATATGGAGAACCATCCTCTTCAGTTAGTTCTGAACCTGCTCTTTATGTCTGAACATGATGGCCTCAGTTCTCATTTTTGGCAAAGAAAGTGAGCTGACAAACTTCATGTCACCCATAATTATATTGAGCTCCACCAAACTCTCCCTAAGTTTCTTCTCAAGGCTGAGGATCTCCAGACTATGAAGCTGCTGTTCATGCAGAAACCATTTCTGAAAAAAAGGAAACATCCTTGTTGCCCTTTTGTGGACCTTTTAAAATCCTAATACACCCCAGAGACCATTTTATAAGTAGAGCTGGGACTGCTTTTCCTTGTGTGCATCACTTTACATATATCTACATTGCATTTCATCTATCATTTTATTGCCCAGTCACTCAGACTTTGAAATACTTCACAGTCTGCCCTTGTCCTACAGGTCTGAATAACTTTGTGCCATCAGCATATTTTCTTATTTTACTGCCTACTTTCTTTTTCAGGCAATTTTTGACATTTTTCTCTGAGGCAGTGCTGGTTTAACCAGCTTATGCCTGCTGCACACCCTCAGCACGGTTGGAATAGCTGTCCATGACCTGGACTGAGGTGACACAGTGACCTGGATCACGAATGTGACCTGCAATTTTTTTTGCTGGACTATTTTTAGATGGGAAGGCAGGAATATAGCAGCTTATTCTTCCACTACCCCAATGCTGAGGTGAATGAGCAAGCTTAGCCTATTTAGAACTTTTCCCTATTTCAAATATCAACTTTAAATGCAACACTTAACACATATAAATCTTCATGGCCACTGTACATGGTGTTCCAGACGATGAATAAGACCAAGCATAGGGAGAAGAAGAACAGGTAAGTGTATCCTACTTGGATTAATCATTGTCATGTGTGTATCATAAGAGACTCCAGTTAAAAAAAAAAAAAAAAAAGTAGGCCACTAGCCAAACTCTGTAGAAATGTTAACCAAGAAATCTTATGAGGAAGAAGATAAAAGAAATGAGGATTAAATTGAGTATGGTTGGAGTATGTCTCTAAACACTAGGCATCCTAATATAGACACCAAAGCTCTTAATTCCAATCACCCTTTATCCAAGAAATACGGGTATTTTTAGGAAACAATTCCTAAAATATCTTTTACATACAATGTAGGTACATTAGAATGAATTTCAATGACCATATTGATTATATCATCACTAACTGTAAAGAAGTTTGTAAAATTAGTTCAGAAGTAGACATCTTTTGCTGTTCTGGAGCCCACCTTCAATCTGTCCACCTTGTTTGTGTTTAGAAAAAGTTAAATAACGTGTAAGATGATAGCCCATCCATTGGAACTAAAGTTTAAACATCTTGGTTAAACCTTTGGGCAGTTTCTCAGGATGACTCCCCAGGTCATCTAGCTCATCCTAGGTCAACCAAGATAGACGTCACGAATAATATGTGCAATTTTTCTTCATTTATCACATTTGTCCTGTGCTCAGAATTCCTAGCATGAGCTAGAAAGTTTCAAAAAACAAAAACCTACTCCCAAATGGCAACAGCAATCTCAGTGGTAGCTGTTTACCCACAACCATTTGAGCAGCATTTGAAAACAGTGACCAAAATTGTTCAGTAATAGAGAAAAAAAATATAGGCTGTTTTGTTTGAGTTTTTTTTCATTTCCTTCCCTTGCTCAAAATCAATAAGTAAAAGATTTAGAAATTTATGAACTACTGAAAACAAAGGACTAGGATGGAAAACATTATACAAAATTAATTATAGTGATCACTGTTGCCATGATTGTGATTTACAACACATACCTCTGCTTGTAGTAAGAAAGACATAAAACAGAATATGGAATTAGTTGGAGAGCAATACTTTTTCTCTGTGTTTTTCTGAGTGCCAGATTTCTAAAAATTCCCTGGCTGTGACGAGTTTCCTCCTGCACTGCAATCACATTGTGGGTAGCTTTATTTCCAAATGTGAAAGGCATTAGATAGTGTGTCCAAATACAAGGTTAGCTGACCTTCCTTAAGGCAAGCAGAGGAAGCAGAATAGGATGCTGAAAAATGGGATAACCTTAAAGCTGTGGGACATCTGGCTGCCCCGTACGAGATGGAATCAAGCAGCTGCTAAAGTGTCATAGGAATGCTCCACAAAGGCACGCAGGAATTATCATTTCAGATCAAACTAATGGTACCAGTACCAGATGCTTCAGAGGAAGATGTAAAACTTCCATAATAGGCAATTATGCAACAACATGCTGGGGAGGGAAGTATCTCCTTTAAGTCTCAGCCATTTAGTGCATGATTAATATCCTGAAGAATGTGGATTGATTTATGTCCTGGAGAAGCTACAGTTACCCTAATAATTCATATAATGGCTAATCCTTTTTTTTTTTAAATATCAATGAGCTTTTCCTATATGTTGTATTTGTGTATTATTAGGAAACAAATATGAAGAAATATTGAAACCAACTGAAACTGAAGGAAGAACATAGAGGGAAAATGCAATTATGTAAATTAGAATATGGCCAAAAGGCCAGGAATACTTGCCAAAAAATGCAATACACTTGTTTTCTCTTTAACCCCTTGACAGCATTAAGAATGGTAGAAATATAGCTAACAAAGTACAGGTTGGTGCATTCAGGTGTGAGGCTGTGGGAGTGGGGGGAGTGGGAACGAGCACTTCCAGTTGGCTGGATGAGGCCCCCTTCCTTCCCTTCCCTGTGTCAGAGCTGCCAACAGCTGTGCCACCACAGAGGAGAAGCATCAACAAGGGCACTCTCCAACCCCATTGCTTTAGTCAGTAAAACATATACCTAATTCTGTGACTCTGTGATTAAAATACACCCTTAAGTCCCATTCTTCTCAGAGACAGAAATTGTATAGTCTCATCACATGGCACACAATCTATCTTCGGGCAGCTTTAATCCAAATTGTGGCCAGGCCATTGAGCTGCTTCTGAGAGCTGTAAAATGATAGACCATGCCAGTAGAGTTGTGTTACTAAGACAGCTTCTCTAAGGAGAGCATTAAACACCCATTGGTCAGGGCTGCTGCAGTAGACTGAGCAATTTTTTTCCCTCTCAGAGTGTGAGCATGTATTCTAAACTATTTATGTTAAGAAAATGCATGCCAGGATCTGAATGTTTGCTAGGGGTATGACATGACAGGCACACATGCTACAGCTGTGTACATCCTGCTGCTGCCAGAGACTGTATTTCATTTTGAACTACTTAAAGAAGTAGTTTAAGTTTTATGGCAGCCCACAAAGTGCACCAGCATATAAACACATTCTCATCTGAGAGAGGAGTTTTGGTCCATGCTACCACTTTTGCATCAGTACAAAATAGTGACGATACAAATGGGAAATATCCATTTAAACATAAGCAGACTGAATAGCTAAGTCACCCAAGTATTTCTTAGATTATAAAACTGTGAGGAACCACTGTGCTAATCTAACCCAGTCTTTCTAAAAGACATCCTGTTCTGAGTTACAGATTTCCAGAGATAGAGTTTTGCCATAATCCTTGTTAAATTGTTCCAGAGGTTAATCATCTTCTTCATAAAACTAATGCCTTTAAATTGGAATTTTTCCAGCTTCAGCATCCATCTACCACATTTTGTTATGTCTTTGTCTGTTGAACTGAAGAACCCCTAATTATCAAATGTATTTTCTCCATGGAGATACTTATAAACTGTGATTATGTCATCTGTTAACCTTTCCTTTGATAAACTAAACAGATTGAACTCATTGAATTTCCAATCCTTGTTTTTTTGTCCTCTAACCATTCCTGTACTCCTCCAGATTGTTCACGTTGCCTCCCAAATTTTCAGGCAACTACATAAGATGGTGACCCCTAGAAGTGGGCATATTAATGTTGTCACAACCACACAAAATATGAAGAAGATATAACAGACCAACTTCTCCTCACTAGTCCAAGTATCACGAAACCCAACTTCTCCTCACTAGTCCAAGCGTCACAAAATCATACTTGTTCAGTTAAGATTCCCTGTTTATATTTTGAGACCTAACAGTTAGTCAGTTCTAATAAACTCAATGTGTTCTGTGTTGATTTTTGGTCATTAGTGTTTCTTAAAGAAATGCTTGCTGGGTACTCAGATGAATGCCTGACATAAATCTATGTATATTATATCAATGTTATTTACCTTTATTAACCCAGCTTGTAATCCCATCAGAGAGAGATGTCTGGTTGGTTTGACAAGAACTATTTTCATAAACTGGTGTTGATTGACATTTAATATATTATGCTCTTTTGGAAGTTGTGGTATCCCAAATGTTATCATTTCATAAGGAATTATTCTATCAGCTGTTGAAAGACGAGGTTCTGTCCCTGTGGAAATTCTATGGGTCATTTTGTATTAACTTGATTCTAACTTATATTAAACCTCTCTCAGCCTTTTGTCATATACTATAATGCAACCACCACTGCAAAGGGGCTGCCTTACACAAGTGCAATGAGTGGGATAAGAGTGCCAATACTTCATAACAAATTAAACTAAGCAGATAGTCATAATTGAGCCTTAGGCTTTCAGAAAATCAATCTTCTCATAGAAGAAAAGCTCATTGATCCACAGCCTATGTGAGCATGTTTATTTTAAAAATATGTTAAATACATTATGATAACATAGGTCAGTATATAAAAGAATGCATTAAACTCAAAACCCTTAGATTTACACAAAGCCTATGTCCCAGTGCTAATACTTTACTAGTAGATATGGAAAATTCCCATCATTTATTATAAAACGCTTCACTCCCAAAACTTCATAAAGGCAACAGAAGTTATAATCAATATTGCAGAGCTGAACTGCTATGGACAGAAGTGTAATAACATGAAATGTAGTCAAAATACCCAAAGCTCACATTGAATGGGTTTGGACGAAATCGGTAGTGGATTCTAAGGTAAAACTTAGACCATAAGATCAAATTCAAAATAAATTGATGCAAAATTACTATCTAGGTTTTCCTGGTGTTCTGCAATCCTAAATTTAGGTCAATAAGAGCACTGCACTTTAGACCACCGTAGCCTCCAGTCTTCAGTTTATGCATCCAGGTTTACTATGTACCCAAAGTGTGGAAATGGATAAACCTATAAGAAGTTCTACCTGAAACAACATGAACTGCGGAACTGGAGTTTTTTAAGAAATTACAATAAAAACATGAGTTCCACATCCTTTGTCCTCGATCCCCAGGGTCTGGACGCACATTGCTCCCATTGCTGTGCTGATTTCTCTCCAAAAACTAGGTAAAGAGCTGTTTCTATAATGGGTTCTTTTAAAAATCATCTGGAGAAGGAAATGTTGTTATTCCTCACCCTTCTTTTCCAGAACTTCCAGGGTCTGGAGCAGTCATCTAGAGACTGGCATTCTGAGTTAAATTCCCTTCTCCGTCTAATTAATTTAAACCCTGTTATTTTAACTACCTAAGGCACTATATTAGTTAAGAAGGGCTTTAGAGGTTTGTGTTGCTTTTGTTCCCCCATACTGGAGTTCTTCCATTTTATGTGACCCATTTAAACAACGAAATGCAAAAGAACAAGCTGACTTTAAATCCCAGGGTTTAAATTGCTCACAGGAACGTGTAGTAGTAAAACATTATAATAAATAGGAGAGTTTCCTAGCTCAACCTCTGCTATTTGGTACTTGCTTTCTGTCTTTCTCAGCGAATGTTTAAGTTGCTCATAAAGCGGAAGAGCTTTGGGATGAGAGAATGAGGGTGTCCACTCCCTCCCATTCAGGTTAGCGGTAAAGACACATTCCAGGAGACAGCAGATGAAGGCTCAAATCCAGTTGACCTAGGGAGTAGCTGAACTTCTCTCCTGGATTGGTGTCCTGATGAAAAAAGCCACTAGGTGTATTCCTGTTTCCTGGCTTTATTATTCGCTAGCAGCAGATGAGCTGCTAGGTTTCCTCTAGAAGACACTGATACTGATGGGAGAATCCATGTGAGTTATGGCAAGATTTAGGCCAGGGACAGGCCTTGAATGGTTTTGCAAGTCTGCCTAGAGTGGGAATTTAAGAGAACTGAGGAGGTTTTATCTCACCAACCTTGAAATGACTAACATGCAACATGTTTAATATAAGTTGTCTAGGATCACTCTGTAATGCCCTGAAGAAATGTATTCTGTGAGAGAACAAGTCATTACAGCTCTTGTATAAACGACACTTTGCACACATACCTGGTTTGCTCCACTGACAATAGAAGGGGGATAAACAACCCACTCAGATTAGACACCTCATTTTTAATGGCCCAGTTAAGGCAAAATGAATCCTACTCTTGAAGTCATAGATATACTTCAGGTTTAAGGAACAACTACTGAAAGAGCTATGGAACTAATTTGTAGATCTAAGTACCTGCAACGACCAATCCCATCTAACACTCCTGGTTATGCTCCATTCTGTTGTAGTTGGACTGAAGTAAAAAAAAATATCTTGCTTATTTTTTTTCACAGAAATTCAAAATCTTCTGTTTAGAATTCACCTTGCAAGTCCCAGCAAGATATATGATATGCGGCTCCTCTTTTCTGTCATACATGCCTTCCCTGTACTTTTCCCTTTGACCCTACCAGCATAATCCCAAGAAAATATTCTTTTCAGGGCTTAACTCCACTGATGAGGTGTGCTTATTTGTGCAAGATGTAATGTACTTTACTAAGCTCCAATTCATTATCAATATAGTTGACCCAAAGCTGACCTGAAGGCATAAGATAAGGTCCAAGACTACGTGGCTAGAACCAATCAAAATTACTTTGTATTGAAGATAGCCATGTATTAACTGAATTTTCTGTATCCTTGTGTTATCTCAGTGATCATCAGAAATGTATCTGCTCTGACTGCTGGCCACTGACTGGTAAATTGATTCCTTTCCTGGCTTGCAACAAGTGACCATAGAGAGTGACTGCGCAGATAAGAGATATCTGGAATTTCCATTCTCCAGATCACCTGCATTCTGAGAGAACCTATGATTACTTTTTTTCTGGGAGAGGGGAATAAAACTGAAATGAACATTTTCGATTTTGCTTAAACTGAATTATTTATTTAATAAATTATTCTGATAAAACATTCCGAAATAATGTCTATTTCTTTAGTTCAGGAGACGATTTTTCTGTTCTCTAAAAATGACACAATGTGGCCAAGGTTGTCAAAAAGGTACAATCTGGAGTAAAAAGGATTCATGCACATATTTCACTGTGTTGTAGGGGTGTGTTCTGAGATGGTAAAAAAATATCTGAGTTGTCTACAGCAGCAGTTATCATTGCTCTCAATAGTACCAAAACTGGCCAGTAAGTACCATACACGCATGGCCAGAGCTAGGGATAAAGAGAAATAAATAGGTTGGGATCAGCTGCTGGAACAGCTTAAAGATTTCGAGGAGACCTTATAGCAGCCCTCCAGTACCTAAAGGGGGCTTACAAGAAGGCTTGAGAGAGACTTTTCACGAGGGCATGTAGGCATAAAACAAGGAGGAATGGCTTTAAGCTGAAAGAGAGTAGGTTTATATTAAATATTAGAAAGAAATTCTTTACTATGAGGGTGGTGAGAAACTTGAATACGTTGTCCAGAGAGTATGTGGACTCCCCATCCCTGGAAGTGTCCAAGACGAGGCTGGATGGGACTGAGTAATCTGGTGTAGTGGAAGTGGTCTCTGCCTATGGCAGAGCTTGGAACTAGATGATATTTAAGGTCACTTTTGTGTTTCTAAGGATCTTTACACATATATATATATATATAATATATAATTATACACATTAGACTGTTGCACCTGGGTTAATGACACTACCAAGTCTGACAGCCAAGCCAAAATTACCATGTAGCATAGACTTGACTGCAAATCACAGATTCCCTGAACCAAGTAATTTCAAGAACTTTCTCTGCAAATAATCCAGAATCTTAGCTTGACCCCCAGCAAGGTTACAACATGTTATAACTAAAAAATTAAGAATGCAGAGCTTAAAATTAAATGTACAATGAACTGATTTCGCTGTCATTTTCTGGTTCTGAGAAAATCAGATACAGTACACAGGAAATGCTTCATCTTTCTTCCACTTCCTTCTTCAATTCTAAAGGAAAGTCACATTTTCCCATATACAAAAAAAAAGAAGGTGACTCATTTTATAAGTAAAACAAATATTTTCTTAAACCAACTCTTATTTTCCCAAATATTTTACCGGAGCAGACTTTACAGTTCTGAAGAAGTTTAGTCAGCTGTGCAGATTGACTTTTGAAGTGTAAAATAAACCTTTACTTACCAGATGTCAAGAATATGACTTTGTGAGATAATCACAGGTTTTGTAATAAGTTGGTGGTAGTTCTTTCTAAGTGGAATGAATGAAGTTTTGGTGCCAACTCTTTAAAAAAATAACATAATCATTAAAAATTGACTGGAATTGGAAAAGAAAACTCAACAACAAAACTCACTGTACTTTTTTGTGTGTGTTGGGAAGGCACAAATTATTCACTAAATTGCATGGAAGTACAGTTGTCTTTAATGAGTAATCTATTCCTTCATTTGGGAGCGGCAATGGAACGGCAATGAAGTGCTTAGAAAGAAAACCTTAGGCCTAGTCTTGAGACATCAGCCTAAGCTGACCTTTTCCTTAGGCCAATCTTCCTCTACAGGACCTGTATATCCTGGTTCTCTGCTAATTTGATGATAGTTCCAAGAGACGACTCATCTCCCATTCAGTAAAAACCAGTTCAGCACCCCATCCGTTCACACAACTTCTATGTCTGGGGACAGAAAGGGGGATCTTCTCCGTAAATCATGCGTTTTATCATCTTCCGAGAAAACAGAGCTGCTGCTGCTGTCAGCACAGAGAACAGCACAAGAAGGACATTAATATATCCTCTAAATATTTCACAGAGACAACCCTTTGCTGTGCTAAACACCAGCAGTGAAGGCTTGGAAAAGTTGACGCACCTGAGATGAGTGGCACTAAATTTCCCTGCTGGCTGAACCCATTGGTATTTGGCATAGATTCCAGCAAACTTTCCCACCCTCCAAAAATATCCCTGTGGACTGTCATGGTGCCGCCTGGTTGGCTGCAATTCTTCTGCACTGTCAGACAGAGTACATAATCTTGAGCTGGAAACAGAAACATGGGCTTATTGCAGGATTTGGAGAAAAGTTGAGCAACGCTTTTATCTCTGGTGGCCTGACACTGGACTTGCTTGATGGCAATCAGGAGCTGCTCTAGGCAGACCTGAGAGTCGGAGTTTTCACAGAGGCTGGGTCCCCGTTCGAAAGGAGTACTAACAAGGACGTGTACTGGCTCTCTTCTCACTTGTTGGCCTTGTGCCTGAAAGCCAGACCTGTTTCTATATATATATCAAAACTTTTGAAGCCCCTTGGGAACAGTTATCCTTTGCCAGTGAAACCATGTGTTGCTCATCCCCCTGTCAGTGCTATATTGCCAGCTCTCAGCCCTGCCAGCTGACACACTGCTGAAGCCAGCAGTGGAGAGGGTGGCCAGCCATCCCCACCTGCCTCTTGGGTCACCCAGGGACCAGCGCTCATCACCTCTCCTGCTTTTTCATTAGTGTCCTTCAGACAGGCCCTTCCAGTACTGCTGCTACTGCAGCTCACCTCTATTTTTGTCCATTTTTATTTGAGATCGTCTTATTCCTGCCAGCTCCTCACTGCTTTGTCGAAATAACATATTTTCTTTACTCTCATCTTCTCCTTATTCCAGTTTTCTCTGTTGTTTCTCAGATTCCACTTCCAAACTTCAGGTTCCTAACCCTCTCCAGGCCAGTTGTATAGCTCACCTGCACACATTACTTTATCTTTCCTTCTATCCCATCAATACGTGCTTGAGAGTCCTCTCCACATTGTTGCTCCAGATTTCTCAGTCTATTCTATTCCTGAATATTCTGCACAGGAATGAGGTGGACAGAGATGAGGTAGAATCACTCAAAACCTTTGTACATTAGTACAAATGCCATTGTCTTGGGTTTGAGAGGCCAGCTTATTAGAAAGTGACCATTAACATCCAGACCAACTGTTATTTCAAAGCTACTCCATTCCTCCCTCTCTGAATTCCTGTATTTTGTTTCCAACAGAAACTAATAAATAAAAAGAAAATACTTTACTCTGTGGAGGGAATTAATGCAGCAGGCCTGCAGTGGCTCTTCTGGAGCCCTCCTCATCTACAGTGAAAATCCATGTAAGTCCCCTGTAAATACACACCCTCAGCATTTCTGCTAAATGCATGCTATTTACACAATAGCCCATTACAACAGCCCATCTGTCAACCCTCTTTCATGGCCACAGGTGGAAAATGAAAAATTCTTTTGAACAGAGCACTGAAGGTCTTTGGAGGAAAGCTTGTTTGCGGCTGTATAGCCAGGCCTCCCATGGAGCCAAGATCTACAACCTTCTGGGGCTCCCAGCCATGGCTGGCCTTTAGTCAAACAGTGCCTAGGGCAAGCCAGAATTTCATGCCTTTCCAAAACGCTAATTGATTGGGGATAAACATTAACCTAGAAATTCAGTCGTGCACTCTAGTCCTAAGCATGCTGGGCAGCCACCCAGCTAACCCACCCCTCAGGCTAACCCTACTTCAAGGGTCTTTGTAGAAGACCCAGAAGGTCATGGAAGTTTCGTTCATTTTATGGTACAGACAACTACAAAGCATCTAAACGTTTTTATTTTTAAGAGCCTCACTTCAATTCAGAAAATTATTGTGAAACTATGGTGAACAGAAGCACAGCATGTGCCAAGCTCTGGAGATAGGCTCCCTGGTTCAGAGATCAGAGCAATGAAGCAGCACCTCGGCCCAGACTGCAAACTCAAGTCAGGCAATTATTTAGATCACATATGCACTTACAGTGACAGATAATCTACCCGTTCCCTGAACTCTAAGAGACATCTTGCCCTTCCAAAAATGTCATCACGGGTTCTCAGCAGATCTGGCAAAGAGCAAGTGCAGCTAAAATACCACTGGCCAGAGTCCAACTCAGAGCATATAAGCGCTGGGCTCTCACCCCATCCACCAGTGTGGGAATAAAGTTTCTAAGAGGAGGCTAGAAATCAAAGAAAGAATGACAGAGATTTTTGTGACACTCTAAAACTATTTGCTGAGAGCTGTAAGGTTACTAGTCTCCCTATTTTTTTTCCAGAATGATTCAATTACTCAATTAAAAAAGAAAAAACACACATTGACACACAACACAGGATTAAAAAAAAAGCAGCAGCAGACTGTTCTTAAAACCAGGTTGTCCCTTGCCTTGGCCATATGGATTGTGGCCATATCTATTGTATTATTTTTCCCATTATTTTTCTTTTATTTTTTCTCATTCTACTCATCATAGAATCATAGAATCACTAAGGTTGGAAAAGACCCCAAGATCATTGATTCCAAATACTAAGCTAGCACCATCATATTCACCAATAAACCATATCCCCAGGTGCCACACCCTCATGACTTTTGAACACTTCCAGGGATAGTCATTCCTCCACTTCTCTGGGCAGTCTGTTCCAGTGCCTGACCATCCTTTCAAAGAATAGTTTTTCCTAATATTCAACCTAAATCTTCCCTGACACAACCTGAGGTCCTTTCCCCTTGTCCTGTCACTTACTACCTGGGAGAAGAGACCAAGTCCCACCTCACCATCACCTCTATTCAGGTAGTTGTAGAATGTCAGGTAGAATCTCTTCAGATAGGTGTATAATCCTCTCAAAGTTTGTTCACAATTCTGCATCATCTTTGCTCATCCCTTCTTTATTTTTTCTTTTCTTTTCTTTTTTCTTTTCTTTTTTCTTTTCTTTTTTTATTGGAAATTAGTCTTTCTGAGCCTTCTACTCCAGTTTCATCCTGTTAGAACGTGAAAGCAGTTACACTGAAAGTAAACTTTTGAACCCAAAGTGTTTGAGTTAGGTTAAAATTAGGTAAAATCATCTGTACACCAAAGGTCCTCCTTATGCTGAAAGCAGAAATAGGAAGATGAGACATGGAGAAAGTGATGCAGATAAACCTTTCATTCTCTGCAGCATCACCAGCTGAGGACACGTCCACACCTACCAGTGCAATACTACACCTCTGGCTGTTGCCCAAATCCACTGTAAGGAAAAGCACCCTGATATCGACATCCTAGCTCAGGTCCTAGAGGCAGAAGAACTACTTTACTTAGCGCAGGATCCTAACAAAATAACTCTGCCCCTCAGCATGGCTAATTATCGAAGACACAACATTACCCTGAAAACAGATGAGAAGCTGGCTTAGGAACATCTATAGTGTGCTGTATGGTTCAATATAGATATGCCAAATTCTAGCTACTGTTCAGTACAATCCTTCCTGTGAATGCTACTCCCACAAATGTCAGTCAGAATCATATTTCTGACAAAAAACACCCAATGACAGCAACTGTGAAGTGTTTGGGAGTCTGCTGCCGTCCAACTTCTAAATCTTTTATGTATTTAAGACGTATAGCTGTCAAAAATAGAATTTTTTCCATTATTCTTTGTCCTTTCTGTCTTTTATCTCACAACTAGGCATATTTGCTCCCACTGATAGTTAAGTTTTCTGCCTGTGGTGCATAAATGCAAAATACTGGGTTATGTGGACAGGAAGGATTATGCTGTCCATTAGACAACAGAAATTTGATGAAAATGTACAACCCCAGAATATTCATTTTCATCAACCTAATTGCCCCATCATAGTCCTAAGTGGCTTGTCAATTGTCCATTTTGAACTCCAGGAGTGTTGAGATCCGAGCAGTTGGAGGGAAATCTGCCGAAGTAATACTTTTTAGGGGAAATAACATCAGATCCATGTGCTTATCCCATTGTGCTTTTTTTTTTACCCTCTGCAACATCTTTCAGATTAATAGTTATAGCTCATAGAAAATATGTCTGGGCTATTTCATATGGTCTTGACTATGGATCAGTTCTAACTATATATATAATTTTGCCTGGGTGCTGCTCAGAGCAGGCTGATGAGCTGTGGTAGAGAACACTATAATTCTTTTATTTTGGGTCTGCACTGTCTGCCTGCCTTATTTGTAGCTGATGGCTAAATTTCTCTCTTTTACAATTGCTGAAATAGCCTTGAAATGGGAGCTGCCTGTAGTTGATGTAGTGATGTCTAGCAGCATTTGCAGAATCTAAATGACAAGCTCCAAACACTAGCATCATCTGGAGTAGCATGTCCAGGTCTGTTTACCCCTGTTCCAGAAAGACATATTAACTTGGTGCAGGCCAGGAAAATTGCTCCCAGTTTGGCATGGAGAATGGGTTTCATTTTAGAAGAGACTGAGAACAACACTAAGTGAGAGGATAGGGACAGACTTAAGCTCTCCTTAGGGTACAATAGTCGGATCACAGCACTCCCATACCACAGCTGGGTCACATCTGTCCTGTTCAGAGCATGGCAAAGGTGACTTTTGTTCGTATCAACACACAGATGCATGTGGCTTGTTTAGCCTAGGAAAGCAAAGGTGTATTAACATCAGTGTTTGGATTCAGACTGATTTTGAAGCAGATCTCCTGATCTGATTGCTTCATTTCACAAAATGGTTGTAGAAGGCATCAGATGGATTCCTTTCAGATTAAATTAATCTAGAACATGTGACAAAAGCTCATGTGGTGAGTTTCTGCCACTAATGGAAGCTCAATGGGAGATTCCTCACGAGGGAAAGTGGTGGGGCAGGCACTGATCTCTCTGATGACCAGTGATAGGACTTGAGGGAATGGCATGAAGTTGTGTCAGGAGGTTTACGCTAGATATTAGGAAGAGTGAACTAAGAGACCCCTTGCTGAGCCTCGCTGCCCAGCAAGATTGCTCCAAAAACTCCATGTTTAAAATTAGCTCAAGCATTTTCACAATGTTCTAAGTTCGTAAGAGCGACTGCCATTAAGAAATTAAAGAGAACCATTAAAATTATAATGTTCTGGATCATCTTTCTAGCCAAACCAAAAAAGGCTAAGGAGTTTTTAAAAAGATTTTAAATTTAAGGAAAGGATTGCACAATCTGACTGTTTGTGTTAATCAGGGGATGGAGAGGACTTTGTAGATTTTACGAACTGATTCCCAGGGGGCCACACCCTTGGTGACTTGTCAAAAGGTACATCAGCTCTGGCACTTCTGTTATCACTGAAGTGCACACAGTCTAGCTGGTATCTGTGCTCAGCAAGAAAATTAGTGCTAGTGCCCAGGACTCTGAGCCATAACAGATCATTACTTCTCCCAGGTACATGCCCTGGGCTGTTGCAAAAGAGAAGGACACCTGCTGCTGTGACAAGTACCTGCCAGAGACCCACTCAGAAGAAATATGCTCTTGAATTTCCTAAGGCTAAAGTGGCAGAAACTTGATTCTGGCCTTTCACTGTTTCCCTTAAAAACTTTGTTAGATTATACTTGCTATATAGGGAATTTTGATGAAAGAACCAAGTAGACGGATGCATCTGAAGGGTCAGTTCCTCAGCAGCAATGGAAAAATCTCTGAGGTATGCAGAAGACATGTGGTTTTGTGATTAGTGAGCAGGACAGAGAGGTCAGGAACTCTGGGCTTCTCATCTCTCTTACTGTCTTCCTCTGTGTCCTTGGGAATGTCAGTTAAACTTCTGTGCCTCAGAACCCACATGTCTGAAATGGAGATCATGAAACCTATCCACTCATTATGATCTGGTCATATTTGTAAAGTCACCTCACATCCTCAAATGGTAGGACTTTATGGGTCCTAAGGACCATTAGTGTGGGCTGAAAGATATGCAAAGTAAATAGCTAGAGTTCCACGATAGGACTTATTTAAGGAAAGTGTGGGTGTAAGCCTAATATAAGTCATGTTCAAGAAACACACTTTCTTTGTTTCATTATTCATTTCCCACTTGGCATTCAAAATATTTAGAAATGAGTAATTTTTAAAATTTGTGGTGTTTTTTTCCTGTGACTGAGGATGCAGTAGTTTGTGAAAGCTGGACAAGTTTTAAATAAGCAAAGTAAAAATCCACAAGGTTTGGAAATTCGAGCACAAATTAATATATTCTTTAAGAGCGAATTTTTTACATTTACTTACTCGCTGTACTTGTGATGAAATTAAAATAGCATGACAACTTGTTTTTCAAGAAATGAGGAACTTCAAAATATCAGTATGATTGTTACTTAATTCTGTGTGCAGTTTTTAAAATAATGTTGGTTAGAATGACCTTCTTGAAGTAAATGACACTAAAGCATGCATCAAGAACAATCTGAGAGAGTTACATCAAGCACCATGTGTTGGTTCTGCCTGCTGTGTCTGCCCATCTCTTTTAGTGCCACAGCTGTTTAGTGCTTGTTCATGATCAGAATGTCTCTCTGATTCCAACAAGAAGCACTAAATCAAGTATCATAATCAGAATTATCTTGAAAGTGTAGCAGCAGTCACCAAACCCTTTGCTCTGCTGCCTGGGTTTGTTCTACACGTATAAAGGTCAAAGGCTGGCTTGAGGTTGAATGACGATTGTTCAGGTCATGTCCAAACTGGAGTCGATATGGAGTAAAGATCTGAGACTGAAACCAAGATGTAGCTGGTTCCAAGGCTAGTATTTTGGGACAGGCCTGTAAAAAACTCTGGATTAATTTTAGTTTCACAGATATATGACCAGCACAAGCAGTGATACGAGGAGAATGTCCTAATCTACTCTGCACTGGTGTGGCCTCACCTTGACCACTCTGTGCAGTTTTGAGCACTAAAACATAACAAAGATCTAAAACTATTAGAGACCATCCAGAACAAGGCTACAAAGATGGTGAAGGGCCTTGAGGGGAGGCCATGTGAGGAGCAGCTGAGGTCACCAAGACAGACCAAGACAGATGACTAGTCACCGGCCTCCACCTGGACACAGAGCCATTGACCACAACACTCTGTCTGTGTCCATCCAAAAATTCCTTATCCACCAAATCATCCACCCTTCATATCCATGTTTCTCCAATTTGGACATAAGGATAAATGTGGGACCGAGTCAAAGGCCTTACAGGTATTAAAAAGGCATAATTTTTTAACCTAAGTAGTTCTACTACTCTATGATTTCTCTGATCAAGTTCATAAGAGTGTACACAAGAATGGTTTTGCCAGACTGACAGAAAGACTTGGGGGGAGATAGTGATGAACAGCAGATTTAGAAGGATATTGGGACCCCTTAGTGACAGCACTACTTGTGTCAGTGCAAAAATGCAACCTGTGTCTGCAGGAGAAAAAAAGCATTGTTTTTATGAATGTGTAGTTTGTGTGTCTGGTATGACTACAAGACACATCTTTTTATTTGTATTTTTATTGTATGGTTTGTGACCATGGGGAAAATCAGCAATGAGGTCCTATCAATAGAATGACTTGACACCAATTTACAGTTTTAATGTGATTTTCATAAGGGCTTTGTTTTTTTCTTGAAAAGAATTATAAGGAAAATAGACTTTTTTCACAGTTTTGAATCCAAAGGAGGTTTCAGTTGTATTGGCCTGGTAGAAATCGCATATGCAAGACAAAGTCAATTACATGTTTCAGATGTCCTTGTGGAAACTCAGCTATTCTTTACAGCACCTGATTTTGATCCAGAAAACAGGCTCCTTCTGGTTTGAATTCAACCCAAAGCTAAACCACAGGGAAAGCTGAGGTCCAGAACTTCGAATAAAATACCACTAAAAGGGCACAAATGCCATTGCTGAGGAATTTCTTTGACAAGTCACATTTGGTTACATCTCAGTGAAATGCCAGATCAAATGCCTGCCAGTTACTGTGCAAGTCAAATTCGAAACAATATTCTGGTTACTTTGAGGTAGGGTCAAACAAGGACAAGTTAGGGAAGATTGTGGAGGACAGGCAAGGGTCACACACTGACAGCAAACCCTACACACTCGGTTCCCAAAAGGCACACAGGCCAACTACACGGCTCTCCAAAGCCAGTCCTCTGTTCTGTGAGCCAGGTGCTAGGTAGGCCCAGCTGGACAGACAATCCTTCCATCATCTCTGTTCAGGACAAAGGTGGGACAGGTGACAAGAAAGGGCAAATTTTGTAGCTGAGCACTACACCACAGCACGTGGCTGACCACTCACAGGACCTGAAGCTCTGTAACTCATTCACCAGTGGAGGAAATCCTGCAGAGCTCTGTGTTAGTGTCCTTGTTTCATGCATGTGTCTGCAATGGGCACTGAGAAGCACCCAAAGTGAGGAAATCCAGATGAGACAGAGTCAAGGAAGTATTCATGGAGAAGTAATGTTTGTTTAGAAAATGGGGAAACTGTGTTCTTCCCCACTTGCCACGAGGCTATGAAAGGGACGGGGCTACCTCTGCCACAGTCCCTGCTCAGGATATCCCTTGAGCAACCTTCTGTGGCTCCCAATGTCTCTTCCTTCATTTTACAGAGATATTTGATACAGTTGTTGTCCATGCCAATGCATTTTCCTCATTTTGTTCGTGATATTTGTGAAATTGCCTCACAGGATTTTAGTGTATTCAGTCAGGATTTATGAACGGGCTCTAAAGCAGAAAACCTGCTGCTGAATGTCTATGCTCAGTCACACTTTGATAACCAGCCACTTAGAAGGTTAAAATGTAACTTCTGTCACATGGGTTTCCTCTCTCTTTGCTACAAAAAGAGTTTGCAGACAGGGCTGTATCACAACAGAGCCCTTCCTGTTTGTCTGTCCTATGGCTTCATAAATCTCTGCTTGTGACATCATAATCTGTTGCTATGGGAATCCTGCTGGTATCACAAACAGGGGATTACAACCTCAGTGTAGGAGCAAACAGAAAAAAGAGCTTGGTTCTGCGAGAAACAAAACATCCTCGGGGAAGATGAATAGATCGTTCTCCCAGACCTTTCCAGATCAGGCTTACCAACATCCTGGAAATCTGAGATTGAATTCCAGATTTCTGTGTCTTAGTAACCTCATCTTCAGTGTCAAGAACCCGCTGAAGACTCCCTTCATATCTACCCCACCCCCGCAACAACCCCCTCAAAAAAACCCCAAAACAACAAACAAACAAAAAAACCCAAAGGCTAAATAGGGATGCAAAGCCTTTTAGAACAAGTTCTTAGGCAAAACATAGAAAAAGATCTCTTTTGTACTGAGTGTAAAAATATATTCCTACCAGGCAGGGTAAACTAGCTAGAATCCACATGTATAAAATGAGTTTATATAAAGAAATTTCAATTCAGCCTTTATCATCTGACAATTTAATAATTTTATTTTCTTGATTTCGTCTTTGAAGGACATGCCACAAGGTTTGGCCATATCACTGTGGACACCTATGTGAAGGGTCCTGTACGGGAACTGCTGCAGGGCACTTACATCTGAAGAGTTCAAGGACCCAGGGGGTCACAGGCAGGTTTCAGTGGTATCATACGCCCTACAGTTGCTTCAGTAAGAGGGAGGAGGAGAGCACCTCAATATGTTCAGTGTATCCATGCTATGGTTGACTGGACCCCTGAGAGTCACTGCAGCTTTGGAGCGGATGCCAGGGCTCACAGGAGTACTGCAGCTAGAAAAGGAGAAAGGGTTTGGTGCTCTTCTTCATAATTTCCACGCAGGGCTCTTCCAATATTTATCCTTTATTGCTAATCTATTCGAATAGAATTTGAAGGAAATGCAAGATCAGTAAAGGCATATGCAAATATAACTTTTTTCTTGTAGGTCATTGCCATAGAAACTATTGCTACAGGATCTAGAGAGACATGGCCAGATCATAAGGCCACAGAAATGAGGATCTTGGCCTCTTGGGTCCAGTAACATTGCTTCTTGTAAAGATTTACTCCATTTTTTAGGCAAATTATTTATGTTCTTTTTCTTAGTTTTGCTATCTGCTAAATGGGAATACAAATTCCAATTGATCTCACTGGAGTTCTAGGAGGAAGCCTTATTTTGTGTGGACAGGCAACTGGAGTAGACAACACAAGTGCTTTTGGGAATCACTTTTGAATGAGGTTTAACCTCTCTTCCAGACTCAGGCCTACGGAATCTTTGCATGCCCACAGCCTAAGGACCTTCCCCAGCTTGTGTCTTACAGCAATAACTGAGTGTCACCCAGCAGATCCTGACTCTTCACTAGTGATGGATCTGAGTAAAGTCAGTCCACAAAACCCTGTGTCCCATCCTACATCTTGTGCAATACCTCTGCACCATGGGAGAGAAGCAGGAAGGTCCCTGGGATTGCTCTTGCAGCCCTCTAGGCACAGATAGCCTGTTTAGTAAAATTAAAAATTTGTTCCTTCAAATAAATCACTCTAGCTGAGGATGTTGTTTCTTAGTGAACAACCCTTGACTGCACTGTAGCCTAAAGGAGTCTTTCCCCCATGCTTCCTGCCTTATGTTCTTCAAGCATCTCTTGTGCTGGCAGTAGCAATTGCAGGGCCACACAACACAGAAAACTGATCTCTTTCTTTTTCCTGTATGTTTTTCAGACAAATCAGCTTATTCATATGGTTGATGATATGACAGCTAGTCCTGAGGGAAGGGACTTTGTGGTCAGAGTACAGGGAAAGAGCTGAACTGCTGCATTTGGCAGAAGCCCACATTCAAACTGGGCTAAACTGTTGAGGAAATGGTTTCCTCACCGACCTATTTTGTCACCACTCTCTTGCGTTCTTTTACCATATGCCTCATTCCTCTGGGTGAGTACTGAAGGACTCCATTTCATTACTATTGCTTCCCAAATTTTCCTGGGCAGGTGAACATTCAGGTAGTGTGGAAGTCTATATTAGATCTTGAGAGAGTACTGGAGTGGAGGGTACTTGGAAAGGCTGAAATAGTTGTTGAAAGCTATTTGCTGGCTGGTTTCTAGGAGACAGCATGACTCATCGCATCTTTCCTTGTAGTCTGTGCCTCTCAAGCATTTATCAACTAACACACTTGATCACGACTGATAAAAAAATCTTTTAGAAAAATTATAGAGAGCTGCACTATAGAATGGGAACATTAAAGTGTGGAAATAAAACGATTGCTGAAGATAAGGTCTGTTCTACTAGCACTGAAGAATGTAGCCTCACATTCATCCCAAGGGATTTATTGGTGGAACTCCCACTAGTGCAAGTAATAAATGCATGCATAAATCCCTTTGTATCTTGACAATTTTCCCCTAACCATGCTTTGAACAAACTTCACAGTCAGCAGTGTTTCTGTGTTTGGGTGTGTGTGTGTGTGTTAAAATTATTATTGCCATGATTTCATTCAGCACTACCTAAACATACCAAAGCTAGAAAAGATTCTTAATTTTAGTTGAAAAGCATAATTTACACCATTTATAAGAACAATAAATAACAGTAGTTGCAATAATAACAGTAATGGTACAGAACATGATTTTAGAATCACAAAAAAACAGATGTGGTGCAATAATCATAAATAAATAATAGCTTGCAATTAACACATTGCATTTCAAGCTCTGAAAGGAAAAATGACACAAGGGTGATAAGGCTGTCTTTTGCAACTCATTTAGAATAAAGGTGTAAATGGCATACATGACATTTCATCACTGAATATGTCCAGAGATTAGAATGCAGGAATGAAGGCAGAGCCATCATATGTAGGTTACACAGGAAAGTTCAGCTACTGCTGTAGAATGTACCGATTTGTTCTTATAAAAACAGTCCTCTGAATGCCTTTTCTGACAAGCAGGAATACGTCATCAAACATTTGATTCATCAAATGTTATCTTCACTATACAAGAAAAGTATTCTAGGCCCTGACAAAGCCCAGGTAGTAGAAAATGAAGTAAAACAGAACAAGTTTTCCACGCAACCAGAAAACAAATCAATAAAAATGACCACTGAAAATGAAAAAAATTCCTTTTTATTAAAATAGAGGACTTCCATTTTGAGGTTGATGAGGTAAAAGGCTCTGTTCATGTTGAATTTTAAAACACAAAGCTGAAGAAAGCAGATGACATTTTCCACAGTGTGTACCTGCTTTAGAACTGTAAACCTAGTTTTAAGTGGTTTAAATGCCTGTGAAAGATATGTTCAGGATGGAGATGCTAAAAGTCAGGAATGTGCACTAGAGAGAGCAATTTCAGAGCAAATAGAACTTCCCCTGAACCCAGGTAGAATCCGTGCGCGGGGAGTTTGTATGAATGAAAAAAATGAGGAACAAAACTCTGGCTGTGGTTGATGCCTCCAGCAGCCTGCTGCATCTCGAGTGCATGGGCAGCTGCTCTCCTTGTGCATCAGGGCTCAACACTGAGGTGCTGCTAAACAAACTGGAACTGGAGATGGCTTCCTCCTGACCCTGGGCTCCGCTGTGCCGCAGACAGGCAGCTGGCTCTGAAGAGGAGCAGCCACCCACGCAGGGCGGCCTGGCAGAGAGCTGAGAGCACCAGCAGCCTGGTCCAACCCATGCACTTGGACCTGTCACCTGTGACTCATGGTGAAGCTTGGCATTCTTCCCCAAATGTGGTTTTTATTCGCTAGAAAGGCTGGAGAGTCAAATGTTTTATCCAGCTCAAAACCTTAGTTTTGTTTTGGTAGAATTTCTACACGAATGCACACAAAGGGTACACAAACGTATTTTAAAAAGAACCAGAAGAAATTTGTATTCTGATTAACTACACAGCCTTGCCTCCTAAATGCCTCTGCCATTCTACTAAGAAGTCTACATTTACCTCAGGTATTTCAAGTTTCAATTATTTAAAAATAATACATAATCCTTTTTTATGGCTGTACCTTAAACTCCTGTGCATCTCTATCAAGACTACTGTTTGCTACAGAAAAAAACACATGGAAGTGGGGAAAAAAAATGCTGGTGCCCAAGTGATTTGTTCTCCACCAGCATGTGGGAGAAACAGGTTCTCTTCCAACCCCCTTGTTCCCCAGGCTGTCATGGGCACCGAGTGCTGCAGAGATAGCAGCAGCAGCTTCTCCAGCTGATTAACCAGAGACAGTGACAGACTTTAGCAGGAGTGCTACCCAGCACTCCAGAGCCAAAGGAATAGTTGCCTCAAAATAGAAGCAGATGGATCTGCGCAAAATGATGGGACTTTGGAATTCAAAAAAGTGTGTTAGTGGCAAGGGAAAGAGGGAATTTCGTATCTCATTTTAAAAGGAATATGTACACTCTGTCTATTACTATCGTTTCCAGCAAGAAGATAAGGAGGTCAGGCTGTACTGAAATACAATGAGCTGTGGTAAACCATGATTTTAAAATATGTTGAAACCATTAGTAGTAACAATAGAAGATATTTACAAAAAAACCATGTATAGATAATTTACACAGGGCTAATTTTCCTGGTAATAAATATAAATAGAAACAAACATGGGGGTTTTTTGCATATATTGGACAAGTCAAATGAACTGTCTGGGAAACAGAGAAGTGTCCTATTTTACAAATAAGGTCAAAGTGCGGAGCTGAATTTGAAATTTGTCATTGGGATTTCCTGAGTCTGAGAGACATTTGCTGGTGTAAGGATCAAACTCAAAAGTCAGTAGGCCTGGGTCTCCAGCAGTTTTGTACACCAGATTAACTTCTTGGACCTCAGTGAAATTGCTCTAGATCTGGTAACTGATCTCTGGTAACTGAAAATAAAATTATCTTCAAAGGATAACTTCCTGTCAATTTATTGATCTGATTCCAATACAGCAAACCTGCATCCTAAGTGCATGTTGCAGGGCTTTAGGATTGCTTTATACTGCTCTGAGAAGAAGTCACTTGTTATCCCACTATATCACAAATGTGCCGTAGTGACTTCCAAAGCACTGAAAATTACACTTATGGTAGGACTCAGCTCATCTTTGGCTACAGACTTCTAAAGATTCCTCTGTATTAGAAAATTACATGGGACTGGACCCATTCTCCCATCTCTGGGCTTCACCCTGTGCTAACTTTTTTCACATCCACATGATTAAACTGCTGTAAAGCAGCCTGACCGCATTTAACACGCTTATTGAGGATGTGTCAGGCCCATGCTGAGCCCCAAACTGTGTGTGGGCACCGTATGGGAGAGTGCTGGGCTGCTGCTGACAGTGCTCACAATTTGACCATATGGATGGTCATGCACTGGTGCACAAGGCCGTGCAATTGCCTGGCTCAGTTTAGTAGTGTAAAAATGATCTTAGTGTCTAAGCCTGTCTGCTGCCTCTTAAATGCTCTTCTTAGAAAAACTGACACCTAAAGATGCCCGTTTCTCCTCACTGAGTTCAGAAAAAATCTAAAGTGACTCATTCAGATCCAGAATTTGACTTTCTCATGCCTAAAATGAAGTGTCTGCTAACCAAAGTGTTTTGGGGACACCATGTTTGTACATCAATGAAGAAAGAAAAAGATCAGATTTCTTACTGCATGTGCCTAGATTTAGTACCTGGTAAAGCTGAATGTCCAAGTAAAGAAATAAAGAGTGAAAATAAGTCAGTCTCTGACACATGTAGATCGATGCAGAAGCAAGCACTTACTGAGACAGGCCAGATGCTGACACCATGCTTTTCTCCTGTATGCTCTGCAAGCAGTATAAACAGTGATAGACATTGTATCATTTTAAATTGCCTCATCGAATGTAATGCCGATTTTAGACTGTTTTGAACCTCCCAGCTACCAAGGAGCAGAGAATATTTACTCTCATCTTAAAAGATTTTACCTGACGAGACAGAGCAAACAGCAGTCAATACCATTAGGGTGAGCAAGACCCTTCTGCACTCCCAGCAATTCTTCAGGGCACAGTCCCTGCAGAGCCCTGAGGGATCTCAGACTAAAGTGGAAAAGCAGAGTAATAGGCATGCCAGTGCAGAGTGATTCATTATCAGTCAAGTTAAAGTTTGGGGGACACACAGACTCTTGCCCTAATGTAAGGAGAGTAAGCTCCCACTTACTGCCCTTGTTACCTAATGCTTGACATGGCCTCAGTGCTCAGTTAGATTTGGCAAAGACCCAGAGAGAGATGCTGATATCCAAGGCTGCAGTTGCTGATTCTTTGAGTGTCCCTTGATGCATCTGATTAAAGCAAATGATCGATACTAAACTTTGAGAAAAACTAGTGTGGGGATGTTATGGATGACAGCCCATGAATAAATAACTCTGATAATGGCATTAGTCTTACTATAAAGCTCATTCATAATTTAGCAAGAATAATGCCCATTAAAGAACACCTAGAATGATCACTGACAAAATAAAGAGTTAATTGGTTTCTATCTTCTGAGAACTCTTATAATAAGCTTAGTATGGAAAACTGGCTATGAACTCTATATAGTGATTATAAAAGTATCTACTCTCCAGGTTACGTCCTCCTCATTTAGTCTTTCTGCAGCACTTTTTGGACATCTGCTTTTGATATATGTCCTCTAAGTTGGAAAGGAAAAATGATGAGAGACGTCTTATCTCTTTTTCACAAAAATAAGGAAGAATTTGACCCAATCACCACTGAAGTCGTCAGAAACTGATTTGGGTCCCAAAGTAAATATAATGGGAAACTTAAAGTAAATATTGCTCCTTATTAAGCAAATAAGTGTTGCTGTATGCTAAATTTATAGGAAGAAATAACCCAGTTATGTCACAGGAGTTATGTACTTTAATAAAATGTAGCTTGAATATTCATACCATACAGTCATGTAATGCCTATAAAATGTTTCCTGCCCCACTACCACAAAAACAGTTTGCAGATGTCTTTTAATCTAGAAATACTGTCTGTCTAAGGCAGGGGGAGAATGCCAATACCAGAGCCCTGCTCCTCTGAAATACAAGTGGTTTGTATTTTCACATAAGGATTGCGCATATGCACTGGCACATCTGTTCACTACGCAGTCCCACAGCCTGGAATGGATAACACTGACTTCGGGGATTAATGTCAGCCTCACTTGAGCAAAGTGCCTCACTTCAGGCAAAGCAGAACACTTGTACTCTAACAGTCTTTGCAGCACTCAGACACTTTTCTGGACGTTATGTCAAAATGCAAAGTACCATCCCATCCTGCCCTCACTGGGTGATCACCTGTTTCTATTTAATGTTTTCTATTTAACAAGTATAATACGATGATGATGGAGCCAGAGTGTTTCAGAAGCATCCTGGAACAATACTCCATGTGGAAAATTATGGTGTCCCGTAGTGCTTCACATCTACCCCAACTATATTAAACACTACATAAAACAATCTGAATTCCAGACGTTCTCTCTAGATATTGTAAGTATGTTATGCCAGTATTTATGAGATCAAAAACATGCCAAGGTTTTAAATCCATGATTCTGAATAGAAACTTTGTGTTTCACACAAGACTGAGCTCTCAGCACATTGCTCACCTCCCCTCAACATGCCACAGCTTCAACTTTGAATGTGACCAAAAATGTCACACTGTCACCTCTCTGGAGTCAAAAGACAGAAAAGCAGGAGCGTTTGTCACAGTGTACTCTAGAGGCCCACTTTTAGAGACCAAGCAGTTCAGGTATTAACATCCAGTGACTCCCTACAATTCATCTGGTGCCTCTGCACCCAGACCTGGCAGTGCCTCTTCTGACTCTTGGCTACGTTGGTCAACACCAGAAAACAGCCATTGCTAATTGGCACTTGGCAGGCAATCAGGGCTGTAAGAGAAATGGTCTCACAGGCCTGAAGGGAGGGACAAGGGAGATGTGAGAGGGCAGGGAGGCAGCCCAGCTCCTCTCAGACCCACGGGCAGCAAGGTTTGCCATCATCTCCAGCCACACACAGGATTTGTACCACAAGCCCCTTGCATTGTCATCCCTTACATTGCTGAGATTTCTCCCTCCCATTTCAGTCTCTTAAGCCTGAAATGCTTAATGCTTAAGTCTGTAGGAGTGCAAAGAGCAGGGGGCTGAGGTACCAGGACAGATGGATGGAGCAAAAGAGGAGTCAGGGCCAAGGGTGAAAGCTGTTTGTCCTCGATGGAAAAGTGTTCCCATGGTTCTGTCCCACTGGACAGAGGCACCCCAGGACAGGAAACCACCTGGCACAGTGTGAGGGGAACCATCACAAGGCAACAGCCTTGCTAACATGCTAACACACACACACACATACAGGTAGCTGTTCTGGGGAAATGATGCAGACTGGAGTCCCTTGAGCTCAGAGAGTTTCACCTCAGGCAGAGGGGCTATGTCATCTGGGCGGTTCTGTGGTGGTTTTTCTTTTCCCCAGGGGCAGATGCAGGTTTCCTGGAATAATATGTGTGCACTTCCATGTGCTAAATTGCACTTTTCTCTCGTGGCTGTCCAGACTGAAATGTGGAGGGCTGAAGCATGCTAATGTGGAGAGCTTGCACTGTATGTACCACATGAGCCATTCCAGAGAGATTTTAGTCTCCAAGGATAGCAGCCCAACATACTTAATGAACACTGTTACTTTCTATTATTTCCTGTAAGAGAAAGTGGAGAGAGATGATTCACTAAGGAAATCTGCATAATTAGTGTCCATCATTTCCTACAGATGGGAACATCACAGGCAAAGCAGAACACTTCCCCCATCCTTTTAGCAATTCTTCTCAAGTAGCTGCTAGCTTCTCCACCTCTGGGAAGGGAGAAGGAAAAGCTAATGCCAAAGAAACCTTCACCAGGAGAACTGCTTCCCTCTTGCTGCAACAGTTACTTCTCCCCAGCTTTCTAACCCCACATCTTTTCTGCTTAGAAAATGTGCAGTTCAATTTCATTTTCTATCATGATGCCTGGCTTAATGTTGATTTATCAATCACATACTAACCACACACTGAATTTTGGTCTGGCAGCTCAGGAACAGTATGTTGGTGTGCTGAGGCCTGGTCTTTGCCAGGATCTGCCCAATGCCGTGGGAATGGCACAGACTTCCATCAGATCAGTCCTTGAAGAAGAGCAGTCTTAAATCCCTGCTTTGGCCAGCTTCATATTTTGCTCCGCCTCTGTCCCAGCAGACAAGGTGACCTTATGTGAGGTTTGCATGTGAGGAATTATTCAGCCAGTGGTCACCAAGTGGGGAAGGGGGAGGGAAAGGGGATGTTGAATATTTCAAAATGGTGAGAAATGTGGAATCACAATTTATATATTTTGTATTACCTTACAAGAAGTGAGCGGCACACATTTCTTAACACTTAATTTCTAGATAGTGCTGTAGTATGAGGTAAAATTCACTGCTACCAACAATGGTAGATCCCACTCTACTCCACTACCTCCTGTTCAGGGCTAGCTGTGGCATAGGTTTGGACAGGCCTCCTCCTTTCCCTAGGCTGGTTTAACTCACTGCTTGGGCAGAAAACTAATTCAAAGAGGGTGAGGAAAGGACAGGAGAGGACTAGGAGAGGGTTAGATTTCTGTTGGCTTGGTGAGTTAAAGCAGCCCAGGGACACATCTGGAAAAGGACAGAGCAAGTGTAAAGGAGAAAGCAGGGCCATAGGGGTAGGAACAGGGTAGGGGAAGAAATCATAGAGGAGATCAGTATTTCAACAGCAGCCAATTCTTTAACAGTCTAGATTGCTCTTAGAACAGCACTCTTTTTATCACCATGAAGGTACAAAATACCAGTCCAGGACAGCTGTAAGTTAGGCATCATCAGAGTGGGTTTGGTTTTAAAACTACTTCAATGGAAAAATCACCTATAAGCAAAGGTTGGTGGGGGCAGACACAAAATGTGCAAATCAGGCCTAAGTTTACTTTCATTCAGAAGCTCTGAGCAACTGAGCAACATCAGAGCTGGAGTGTCACGCTTGAGGATGTCTACTGACCTGTTCTGCCTTCAAAATTTTCTCAATGTTTTTTTCAATTAGGTGTTTGCATTTATGTCTTATTCTCTTATTCTGCAATTCTTATTCTTATTCTGCAAACTGATAGGAGAGGCTTGGAACCTGGATTGCTTAATATCTTTAATACAGTTTTTTAGTTTTTGATGCGCTTTAAAAAGAAATTTTATGACAAGTGAACAACATACAACTCTTCAAAAGACAATCCTCAGACTATTACACTTTATGTAGTGTTGATCAAATTAGGATATAAAACAGACTTTCTAAAAAGTGTTCTTGTGACAACAGATTATCATAATCTCAATTTTCTGGTACAGCACATGGACCGTATACTTTTCAGTTTGCTTTTCTTTTTTCCTTCTCTTTTGTTTTCTAATATATTAAATTATCTTATCTCCAATGTTAATCCACCTTTCTTAGTAGCTCAATATATTATCAAAACAATCATTTTTCACAGTTCTGAACTCAAGTCCAGCAAAAGTGAGAAGTTTTATGGGTCATGTGACAAAGCCTTTCCTTGTAGGGCTCTAAGAATTAATCAGTCTTGATAGGTTTTGTATACAGTCATAAGCACCTAATTTTTTTGGTGCTAAACCTTCAAAAGGTAGAAATTAGCCCCTCTGCCTTCCACCTTTTAAAATGAGGATAATTACCCTCAGCTTCACAGTAGATGGAAACTTTAAAGTTACATCTAAAACCTGTGTTGCATCTAAAGACAGATTGAAATGTTTTGTGTTTTTTTTTCTTCCAGTACTGCTAATACTGCTACTTCTTTGTAGATCAATAGTAGCTTTTCCTAAATAGCATACTACATGTATCAGGAGGGTCCTTTTGGGCAATAATAAAAGAAACTTTTTTTTGATGTGATTAGTTTATTATAAAGTATTCATCAACACACCTCTGTGGGAAGGAGCAGATTGTGAACAGGGCAACAAATGGCAGCCTGAGACGCACAGAGAGCACAGACCTCATTGATTTGCCCAAAAAGCAACTGCCTGAGGTTTCTTATCTTTTCTAAAGTTTCACACTAAACTGAAGACCTCGACAAGAACTTCCTGTCCGCTTGTAAAAGCCTCTCACCTAAAAACGGCTGGAAACTTGTGACCTTCAAAGATGAGATCTGAATATCAGCTCTCCCCTTGTGCCACTTTGCAATACAAAGGAACCTCTGAGCTTTAATTGTCAGACAAAAGACTCTCTTTTAGCCTACACAGTCCCTTTAATTAGGGTCTGCATGTGTATACATCAGTGACCTTTAATGGCAGGCCATTAGCACCTTTAAACATTACACCCTGATTGGTTTAGAGTCTGTGTGCAGAGAATGTTTTCGGTATTAAAGGTCTCTTTAATCTAAGGGAAAGGATAATAAGATCCATTGCCTGAAAACAAAAGTCTGCAGAATTTTGTACCTGCTTGTTCTACACTGAAGACACCTTGCCACTGACAAACCTTTCCCAGGTGTGGTCTCACTTGGAATTTAAAGCCCCTTAGTGTTGACAAATTGAAATCAGTAAAGAGTGGTAAACAGCAGGAAAGGAGTGTAGTGTAGAGGGGTATTATACATCTGGCCACAGAGCTGTTTATGACTCGGTCAACAGAGCTCAGCTGCATCAGGGTAACCGGCTCTCCCCTGGGGCTCCATTACAGTCCTTGGGGCTGGATTCTTCCTCCAACCCTTAGCCCAGTGCTACCACCACCAGCCTTTGTGGTGCTACAAACTGAACTAAGCAAAGGAAATAATTTAGGGGGCAGGAGGGAAGGGAGGAAAGACAATGAAGCCTAGCCCCTAGCCTAGCCTTCTTCTCAGTTGGACCAAACTAGATTAATTTATTGATCTGCTTCGTGGCAAGACCTCCCCAACCACTGAACCCACAGAAGCAGGAAGAGTGCTTTGTGGTTCAGGGTAAGGAATCACCACTGTGGGGTAGTGCCACAGTATTGCTGCCAAGCATTTAACTTTGTCTTTTATATGTTGTTTTGCAAGGTAAAGTTGTCAAAACATTGAAATAATCAGCTTAGTTATATGGAAAAACTGCAGAACAAAACCCAGTAGAAACCTAAAAGGTTAACCTCAGTTCTCTGGCCAGGTCTCCTGCTAGAGGATTTTCATCACCTGCAGCTTTCCAATAAGAAACCCCTGCCTCTCTAGGAAGCATTATCATCCATGGTCCTGGTGACCATGTCTGTTATGGTGATGCTTTTTCAGGCCTTCAACTAGGAAATTGTTTATGGTCCTTTTCAAAGAAAATAATCTGAAACAAAAAAGGGTGTGAATTAGTTCTACAAAACCATAGTAGCAAACTTACTCCCATTTGTATCACGAACAAATTTACCACTTTAAAATATAGTACTTTCTATTGTGCTTATACATGGTCCCCTTCTAATCCACCCAGTGATTTTCATGATAACTTCCCCACTCGTTTGCACCCTTTCAGGACAGGCTTATCTGGTCACCTTCTGCTCTCTAACACTCTAACATCCCAAAGGCTGCCATTTTCCACATCATATTCTGGCACAGAAGCACACACCTCCACAGGCATCCCAGAAACGGGGACACTGGGATCCCATCTATACCTTTACCTTCCTGATAACTGTGAATCTCTAATCTATCCCTTCAGGGCACCTATAAAGATTTTCAAACTCTGCTTACGAGGAAAGCAAAGGCCTAGCAGGCCTTAAAACGTGGAATTTGCTAAACCTATTGCACTCCAGGTAGATGCCAGAAGTCCGTGGGCAAGGACTTAGAGGAGTTCTGAGGTGGGTAAGAGATACTCATCATCATTTCAGTGCTGAAGGTGCCACCACCACTTTCAAACAGCAAGCTGGTATAGATTGCAAAGATAATCTCAAATCATATTTTGCTGCAGATACCTGACTTGGGTGAAACTGGAAAAAACAGTGTGTGTGGATTCTCAGGAACCAGGACTCAGCCAGCCAGCAGTCAGTTTTGCATCCTGATCCTGCACAACCAGTAGATGCTCCTTCCTGCCAACACACAAACAGCTGGAACCACTTAGATTATTGTTGTCGGATGTGAGAAAATGTTCCTTTACCTTCCTTTGGCTTCTTATTTTCTTTTCCACTGGTCTACTCATCACATAGAAGCTGTTGGCCAAACCTGCATACAAAGCTCTCTTTCCTTCTCCCAGACTTGTTATCTGGCTTAGGCAGACACCGAAGTCCCTTCAGACTTCAAAGTTTTCAGCATGCATGCCAAGAACCAGCCATGTTTTGTGCACTCCTCCTCTCAACCTCCCTCTGACATCTCCAGGCTGTAAAACTCCAAAATAGAGTTTTCAGCTATCCAGAATCCAACTGTTTATCATAGCAATACCCACCAGGGTTCCTGGAGGAGTCATGGCAATGAGAATTCCATAAGCACTGGAGAGAGCAAACATAGGCCCTCTCTTTGAGAGAATGCCCATGTGATGCTGACCCTTCCCCTGCCAAAGCCCAAAATAACTTGTTTAGGAGAGCAAAAACACAGTTAGTCATCACTCTCTGCAGATAAGCACTTGCAATCTGACAGTGCTGGGTCATGTTTGCTGGGGAGATAAGTTGGAGGCTGAGGCACAGGAAATGCTTTGGCCAAACAATGTTTGTGGGGATGCCTGGCCTGCCCCCAGTTCCTGAATTAGCAACATCCCTTTTTCAGCTCTGCAAGAGGTCTAGTGGCACTAGTTTAACCAAAGCAGGGAAAATCTTTGTAAAGAGGTCCTTTTGCCACACTGACCTAGAGCATGGCATTTATAAGAGGAATTATCTGTGGTCCTGTGCAACCAACCTCCTGCATGATTCTAGTCCAGTCAGCCTGCCTATGCCACCCCCGTTAAAGATCCATGACCACTTGGAAATTCTTTCCTCTTTTTCTCTCATGCAAGAGCATCGTTCACAAAGCAGCGTGCATCCCACACTGTGAAATGTCAGGGCCCTCAGGGTATATCTCCAGAATATCAACTGTTATGGCAGAAAAGAACTCCCAGACATCAAGCCTCCGAATAAGAAATATTTGTGAGTATGAAAAAAAAGGAAATGGTTGGGAGATCAAGAACTTCAGTCACAGGCTACTGTAAGAGGACAGGAAAATATCTGCTTCATACACTTCCTTCTTACCTTCCAGAGTTGTCAACTCAAATCATGTTGGTGATTACAGCCACTGAGCACCTTGCTAACCTGCAGCCAAATAGGAACAGTGTCCAGTATGGGCTTCTAGACTCCCAGCATCACAGCTTGTATATTCCAGAAAGATCTGATGGGTTTTCACCACAGGTAAGGGCAAAGCTTAGAGAGAAACCGCAGGTCTTCGGATGTTCATTAGCTGAGCTCATTCAGCTGACATGGTAAAGCACAATCAGGTGGATATAGAAGTCCAAAAGGATGCCCTGGACCCAATTAGAGGGTAAAATTGCAGCTTAAAAAAATAATGTCTTTTACACTGTGGTGAAGAAAGTAGTCCTACCTTCAATAAACAAAATGCCCTCAACTTGACCACAACCTCTTGAGATCATTTCAAGCCATATACAATGGTGCACTACACCACTGGTGAGACCACAGCTTCTCTATGGCAGGCAGGGAAAATAGCAGTCTCCCACTATCTCATTTCTAACCGTGTTTGAAGAATTGCTCTTTTACCATTCAGGGTGCTTGCAGCGGCTGAAGAGGGTTTTCCTCTCCATGCATTCACCACTGAAATATCCCAAGGCCAACTAGTTGGAACTAGTGCTAGTCTGCTTTCTGAGCTAAGGTGTACCCACCTCTCTTTGCTCTTGAATGGGCATTTAAATTCTTCTTTCAATATTTGTGCTACAGCTATCTTTTAAAGCTCTGCTCAAATATTCATTGTCTGGTTTTGGTCTAGATAAAAGTGCTAAAAGACTTTGTGATTCAGAAAGTTTTTGCTCATTTCACTCAGTATCTACAGAAATCAACTGATGAAGGGGGTTTCCATACAGTGGCCTGTTCATCTGTGGCAGACCGATCAAATGTATTTAGATTGCTGGCAAACAAAGGAGTTCACCTACAGGAGCCACAAATTTCACATGAGGAAAGGTCAATAATTAAAAATTAATTGAGTAACAGGGGAGTTAGAATAGCAGAAGGCATCCACAACCATTAACAATATGTGACAAGATCTTTATTGGCTGTTTTTTCAACAGGCAAAAACCACTACTTTTTAAATTATGACTTCTCACATTTTGTAATTGAAAGCATTGTGGCTTTCAAAAAGTTTATACCAGTTGGGGCTTTGGCCTCAACTCCATACATAAAGGAGCTCTTCTTAACCATGATGCCCATCAACAGTGTCAGAGACTGTAAGGAGAATTTCTCTGCCAAATGCAAATGTGACTGTTACCCAGGTTATCCTTAATATCTGGTATCTGGTTAGTGTATCTAATTTTTATGGAAGCCTGGGGTGAGCAGTATGGATGCAGATGTCTGCTCTGTGGATAACTAAGATTAAGTGAGATGACCCTGAATGTGTTTGTTTGCGGTGCAATCTCTTCCAGCAAATCCACCTTTATTTTCTGTGTCCTGTACATACCAGAGAGAATATCAATGCAAGCCATCTTCATTAGGTGTCTGTTTACGTTCACATCTTTGGGCAGATTGCTATCATCCTTCCAGAAAAGGATGCAAATGGTAAATTGAGTGTTTCAGAAATCTCCAGCTTGGCCCCTTAATCTTGGAGATTTCTGGTTAGACATCTTCAAATACCCCATAAACACTTAGGAAAATATCCCATATTGCCGTGAAATATATAAGCATAATTCATGGGAATCGTTCTTCAGCTTGAACAGATTTTTGTTCACATCCAATGCTTCAAATGGAATTGCAATTGGACAGCTGTCCATTTCCATGACATTTTCTAGTATGGGACATAACAGGAAAGGACCTTAGATATTTGATTTAGTGGGTAAGTACTGCTTTGACTAATTTGGCCATTTGAACTCAACAAATGCAAATGTGGACAATTTGGAAAGCACCTGCTGTCTCCAGGGATATTTGTGAAAATGAGGTGCTGTCTCTCTTGAGGCTTATCTTGGCAAACAAAACCCAGTAAACCTAAGCCCAATATTGCAAAACATCTCTTACTATTTTACATGTCTACTTTTTTGTTCGGTGCTGGTTGGTTTGGGTTTTTTCTAATCTGTGAGAGCAAGTAGATCCTAATTAAGTTAAATCAATTGAAGGGGCAGAGAGAGAGAAAAGGAGAGAAGAATATTTCAAACAAGCTATTTTTGGTTTTGCTTTCACAAAGCTATTTTTCTTTCTTTGTTTATATGGCTGGGCTTAGATTCAGCTAAAACAGCTGATTCCAATAAAGAAGTACTGGCAGCTTTCAGACCTGCTTTCCCCCTTGAATCTGAGAGAAAAACAGAAAAGAGTTTGCAAACTTTTCCAAGTGGACCTGGAGGGGCTCACTTTCTAGAATTTGAATGTCTGGCAAAAGAACTCACCCTAATTATAACATCTCAATGCTCTCAGCTTCCCAAACCCTTTCCCAGTCTTTTCCCAGAGCAGGAAAAAAGAATGTGCAAGACTTCTATTGCCAGAGAATGGTAAAATCAGGAGTATCCATTTCTTCCCTTTCTCCAGCTGAACCCACACCTGCCTTGGAAAGGTCCATCCATAACAGATGTCAATTGCATGTGTCATCCTCGTAGCTTGGAATTGCTAAGATGTGAAACCACAGAAAATTGAAAGCCTGTGTCCTGCTAAGACAATTTGTCAGTCTTCATTTGTAGCAAGCTGTGTGGCAATGTCACTGCTAGTTAAAGGGTCAGTATGACTTTTATTTCAGGTTACCTGTTCTTTTTGAGGGCCTCTATGCCTTCTCTCTTGTAGGATATAGAATTCCTTTTGCAACAAGCCACAGATCTGCCTTGGAAAGCTAGGCCCATAACAGAGTGCCTGAGAACACATGCAATGATGGCTCAGTTACCTGCTCCTTATTAAGGACTCTGTCTTTCCAATGGCTGCATCACTGCAGTAAAGAGCAGCTGGAAATCCACTGTACGTTTTCAGACTAAACCCTTCTTTTGCATAGGCAGACAGATTATGGTCAAATAGCTAAACGTTTTTGGCTCCTTAAATATTCTCCATTTCAATGCATTAAAAAGGACATGATTTTTCAATCTGGCCAAACAACACATGGGTTCCTTGTGAGAGGAGCATGAGGAATCCTGCTGTATATGTGTTTCAGGAAAGCTGGGTACAACAGTGATACAATATGATTCTGGGAACAGATCAACATCCCCCCAGGGACTCTGGTTTGGTCTGGGACTGAGATGTCCTGAGGAAGAATTTCACAGCTGGCCCTGTTTCCTTTTCCAAATGTATCTGTAGCACATCCTCCAGTGCAATCCCTTGGATGTCACAATGCACCTGAATGCCAAGAGAATCTCCAACTGCCCAGCCAGGGATGATTTTACAGTCCTTTCTGTACAGCAGAATAGTGGATGCCATAATTTGACCCAGAATGCTTATCTTGTAAAAGTGTCTATTGTTCAAGCAGGATTTGTAAAGTGTTTTAAATAATTTTTTTAACTATTATTTTAATATAAGTATTATGTCTTCTATCAAGAGCTAGTAGTTTATTTTCCAAGTTATATTTCACCTCTGAACATGGTTTTCTGTCCATTTATTTCTCAACCTTCCTTTTTTTAATGTTTTTGTATGTGTAATGACTTACTTATACATTCAATGAAAACAGAAAAAAGTATGGAAAATTAATGTAGAGCAAATAATGTTTTGACTGCCATAACAGAGGGGAAATAGAGAAATCAAATAAAATTATATTATCTTCTGAGCCCTGTAATGTCCATATATATTTGTATGCATTCTTCACCTTTATCGTTGCTCCTACCTTCTGATATTTGTTCGTAATTTTTGTCCTGGACTTCTAATACATTATTCAAACAATGAGTATCTCCTGATTTCCACTATCTTCTCTGATAACCTTGAGCCTCTTTTTATCTCAGAAACTAAGCAAATGAGCCCATTTTATTTTTATATGCTGTTTGCTGAGCCTCAGCTAAGCTTTGGGTTTGAAACACACAGACTTAGTGGAACCATAGTTTTGAATACAAGTAAGTTAATCTTTCCAACACACAAATCTGAAGTGGAACACCGTTCCTCAATGAATAAATTCTTTCTCAAAATCACACCCAAAATGACAGGCTGGAATGGACACCTTAAAACCAGGTTTTCTTAGAGGTGGCCTTATAGAAGATGAGTAAGTTCTGAAGACAGAGCCCCTCATGAGCCATAAACTTCCACTCGCCAGCTCCTGTTTTATGGAGCTCAGAAGATAAAATGTGCATCTGCACAGATTTCTGCTGCAGCAGTACAGCACACAGAGAGAAAGTAGTTTCAAGGGACAAATGAAGCTAGTTAGTATGTTGTAAATCCAAACCAACGCACTAAACTCCACCCAAAAATCAATAAGCAATCAACGTAAATCACAGGGCACCCAAAATATAATAATCTCAACATTTCTCCAGTGAATAGCTGGAATCCTTTTCTCTGTGCTGACAAAACTATTCCAATAGATTTAAGAAGCAGAATTTACATAGATCGTTTTAGTGTGGGTTTGCACCTATGCATGAAGATTGTACTTGTCCTGTCACCCCAGGACAAAAGGTAAAAAAAAGCTTTTCCAGCTGCTACTATGACAGTCATGGAATAATCGAGAATCAAATCAGACTATTCACTGCTAAACAAAAAAACCAAATGGCTGACAAGCACCTGCAATCCAACAGAAAGATATATTCCTCATAATAATCCTATTTTTTTATCTGGTTTGGGCATAGCGGAAGGATGCCAAACTGGCTACAACAGGACTGGGTCTAGACCATTGCTCTATTAAGAAATCCTCAAGGAAGACCAAAGACAAAATAAACAAATTTTATTTGGAAAAAAAAAGTAATGCAACTTTTCAAATAAGGAAAATGAAGTAACCAAGGACAAATTAGTAGAACTGTTGTTTGTACATAATCTTTTTCCTCATCCACTACATCCTTGCTTCCAGGCAACTTCTTTATTGTGGAGTAGAAACAAACTCTTCCCTGTACATTTTGGGTCCTAGACAAGGTATTCTCGTCACCTCTGAGGCCTGGCTGGCTTCTCCCAGCACCACGCTTCCATCTCTCTGTTCCTTTGCCAGGTTCATCCTGCACTATCTTCATCCCTTTGTGTCCAAACATGCTTATAGGCCTGATGAGAAGGAACCGCCTCCCCTTCCCCCAGGCCCCTCATCTCCCAACAACTCCCTTAAGGAAAGATATGTATAGTTGTGAAGATACCAGCAGAGCCAATGTCATCCAACACAGAGCTCAGTTAAGTTTCTTATAACCACGTGGCAATACCAGCCAGACACAGGAATAAGGATTTAACTGTGCCATCTGGAGCAGAGAAGGGAAAAGATAAAAGGTGATGTGTGTCTGTTCAATGAAGGCAGCCTAATCAGGACTTCACACCAGCACCTTCAAAAGCTTGTTTTCAAGCTGAGCAAGGGAAACAGCAGGATAAACTCTTGCAAAATAGTAGTTCTCAGAGGAGATAAACTAGCTGTCTGAGGTTACTTACAAGGATTTTTTCTGGGTAAAGAGTAAGAGCAGACCAGTGCACACTACTCAGGTTTACAGACATTTCAACAGTATCCCATGAATAGCCAAGGGGATATACGTAACTGCTCTGACTACATCCGTCAGTAGAGGGAAAGTCATTTGCTAGCCCAACAAAGTCAGCCTTCACATTATTCCCTGACAAGCTTTGATTACATATATATGTGTATATTGCATTTGTATATGTGAGAGTATACAGAGATAAAACCTGTAATTTTTGTCTCTCTGTGACCTTGCCAATAAGCTTTATATCCACACAAGCTTCACCAGCCATATCACTGCTGTTTTAAGCAAAGTTACTGACCTGGGCTCTTGAAGTAACTACTTCATTTACACAGGACCTAGTGCCTCCTGCTAGAATTTAATAGCTGTGAAACTCATGGTTTCAGCCTTCAAGTCGTGACCCAAATGTCACCAATCTCTTCCCTACTACACAGAGCATGACAAGAACAAAAATTAAGCAGAAATATTGTAGCATTTCTGCTGGGGAAATAGTGCACTAAATCCACAGTGGCAAAGTCCATCTGAAAGCAGTCTGATTTTTCTCTCAAGTATCTCATATCAGTCATAGAGTAGAGCCAGGTAGAATTTTCCTCCTAGACATCTACAACCTAAAGCAACTGGGGGATTTGGTAAATCCTTTGGGAAATAAATTTCTTCTTTGCTTCCAATGTTTTGAAGGGTATTAGAACTTTCACCATATTTTTGCTGCAGTCAGGTGACTTTTGCTTCACAATCCACTAGTGAGGTCACTGCCTGCTTTCTGGGCCTCTGGAACTGCTCTGGATGATCACAATCAGTGTGATCTCCAAGGGAAATATCGCAGAGGGGGTTACCTTGGAGCCAGCTCTGGGTCAAAATCCATCAATAGAGCGCCAATAGAAGGAGAAATTATCTTTCTCAGGGTCCAAACAAGACTTTCATCTGTTTTTTAGGAGAAGCCATCAAAACAGGAGTCCAATGCTAACAATAGAGCCATGACCAAATTTCTGATTACCAGCCCAATCCGTGTCCAAACCTGGTCTCAGGTCAAACAGCTCAAAGATTCTTGAGGCTCCAAACAGCCACTAACTCACACCATTGAATGCCAGAAAGCCCTGCACCATGCAATGAAATAGAAAGCTCCCCAACTCATATCCCCTTTTTCCCATGGCTCCCTCTCTGCAGAGACTGAATGAATCCCCAGCCACCTGTCAAGCTGTGCCTTTCCTCCTGCACTCTTGGCATCTTGCTTTTCATTCCCTACCTGTCACATGCAAGCAGCAGAGCTGGCCACCCAACACCTTCTGCTGTGAGTCATCTCTCTGAAATATACTGCAGAAAATCCTCAATCCTGCCAATCATTTTAAAGAGCCCTTCAATAGTTTTCACAGTGGGTGGTATTTTTTTTTAAGAGCCATGATTTTTTTTGTCAGTTGCTAATCTGGAAAGAAGGTCAAAACCTCTGTGAATATATACACTGTTGAAAGTTCTATTGCTGGTGTATGTTTAAGTTATCATAAAGACCTGTGAGAGGGGAAAGTGTCTCAATTTCTAATTGCAAAAGCAAAAATCTTCAGAAGGGGAGCAGCAGAGAAGATCAAGGAATTTGGCAGCATATGTATTCTGGAAACAAATTATTTTCATTTCTTTCAAGGGTGAATAAAAACAAAATATTAAAGGAGAGGAAAAAACCTTTTACAATAACTTTTGAGGCTATACCTCATCCTATTGTTTCAGTAATCAAATACTTTATCAAGCAAAAAGAGATTTTAATTTGCTATTTTAAAAATTTCCCAGCTGGAAATAGTTTAATCTCTAAAGGAAAGAGTGCCAGATGCATAGGACAAGAACAGTAAAAGCTCTAACCCAGCAGTCTTCCTCTTATCTTCACTGATAAGAGGAAATGAATGAGTCAGCAGATCAGAGAGGAAGAAATGGAGTGTGTCACTCCAGCAGTTCTAAAACATGTGAACCCAAGAAAATGTCTGAGTTATCAAGCAAACCTTTAATGTTAATAAAGAATTTCATTGGAAGTCAATGGAAGGATTTCAAGTTTGACAGCATAATAAGCCAGGGTTTCTTTGTGCCCATCATTATTTTGGACCTTGGTTCAGTAATAATACCTAATACTCACAAAGTATTTTTCATCATTTAATCAGAGACTGCTTTACCGGTTCAGTATTCTTCTGTTGTTAAATTGAAGCAAAAAATAATCTAAAATAGAAGTGAATCCTTATTGATAAGACATTGCAAGAGCTACAGGGCAGTCAGTGTCATGTGGTCTAGACTAAAAGAAAACACACAAACAAGTTTCCATATTTGCCTTTGATTGATCAGATTGTGCTGTTCTTGCAATGATAAGCATGTTAACTAAGATTGTAATGTTTCTTAAATGGGAGGAAACTGTCAAAGACTCTAAGAAGTCTTTGACTAAATTAATTTAGTATTGAAAAAATGTTTAAAAAGAACAACATTGGGGGAGAGAAATAACCAACTCCAGTTTAAAGTAAAATTCCAAATGTTTCAGAAATTTTTAGATAAATATTCCATATGTTAAAGGTCAATCCAGTTCTTTTAACTGTCAGTCTGGTTGAAAAGCTGCAAATCACACAAATTCTAAGAAGATTTCAAATACTAGTTGCTTTCACACAATCTGGAATGTTCTCAAAGTACAAGTCTCTTTCAAAGTACTTTGGTATTTTCACTTGTGGCCATAGATGTATGTGTTAATTAAAAAAAATTCTTCCACTTTGGATTAAAGATATCAACTAAACCACTTCAAACCTGCTAGGAAAGTTGAATTTTTAACCTCCCCTCTATTTATTTAACTTTGCATGGCTAAAAGCTACTTAACATATTTCTGATGAACTCTGTATTGTAGGTACCTAGAATGAATTCAAATAAGGGCTTTTACCATTTTCCCTACAGCAAATAACTTCAGAAATTCTTACTAGTTGGCCAATTGCAACAGACTAAATATCTTACAATTTTTAATTCCATAGTTTAAATGGAAGGAAAAAAAATTACAGGAAATAAAAAATAATAATCCTAATTGAAAAGGTGAGTTCATGAGGCATACAGAATTTTTAGCTTGTTTTGGTAGCCTGTGAGAAGGTGAAATTAGACTCCAATAGTTTTCATTTTGCTGTGGGCTGGTTAGAGGAGTGTGCCACTCATTAGTGCATGTGGACTGCTGTTTTCGAGGAGCTCTGACATTCTGTGCACATGTGAGGAGACATGCCAGCCCCTCTTGTTATACAACCAGGCGTCAGAGATGTAGGGTGAAACTCTCCTACCCTGCAAAGGTCTACCAGGCAAAAGCCACCAGCTTTTCCAGGACAGTTTTTTCAAGTGCTTGTAAAGGAATCTGTCACCTACAAAAATAAAAGCGTTTATATCTCAGCTTGTTCCAACCTTTTGCCCGAGATCTGGTAGTGATCATGGTATTATGCATGGTGATTGCATTGACACTGTGCTCTCTGAGCATGGGCTCCTGTCTAGTTTCACTGGAATCACACTGAGCAGATACATTTCCTCTACTTAATGAAAATATATAGGCCTCCCACCCCCATGGTGCCCACCAGGAAGCAAGGGTGGCAGTCACTGGGAGAGGATGCTCTGTCCCCCACTCCCCCTGCTCCTTCCTGAGCTGCATTTGCTTGACTTTCACAGGCAAAGTCAAACATGGAAAGTGTGGACTCATTAACAGATTACTCTCAAAGTCTTAGACTGAAAGTCTAATAAACATGCCTGGAGAACCATTTTAAAATAGCAGCTCCTGGACATGCCATTGCCAGCAGCTAATTCTCATTCAAATGAAACAACGTGAATGAAACTCTGGGCTGCTTTATTAGGAGTAGAGTCACTCAGGCTTGGCATTCAGCTTTGGTCCAAAATGAGCTTTCTCTCACCGAATGGCTTCCTTTAGCAGGGTAAACAGTGACCACCTGCTATTCTCTGAGCTGCAACCAAAGCAGAAGGAGCACTTTTTTATTTTAACTAGCTTGCAGCCTGAGTTGCATATCCCTGTGGATATTAATCAGCAAATTTAGAGCTGTAGTGCTACCAAAAAATGTAGCATTTTAAATTTATTTTCGTAAAGTACAGGGTCAAAGTGAATGTTAATCTTTAACGGGATGAAAATATGTCATTTCCTTGTGGGAATTAAAAAGTAGACATCATCTATAACTGACTTATAAAGTAGACAATAAGGCAGTCAGCTTTATCCAGGAATAAAATATTTGGCATTTTAGAGGAGTATTTTCTATGAATTATTCAAAACAGAGATAGAACTATGCCTCGGCTGTGAAATTATTTCCTGGCATTCGTCAAAGCTCTTTTCTACTAATTAACTAAATATCTTCAATCAGTGATTTCTGTGTTTATTTATTAAATAGGCCACAATACATTGCAAACCACATTGCCAAGTTGTCTTTTATTTTAAAGAAATAATATTTAGAAACCAAATCCCCAATTAGAATGCATGCCTCTGAATTTCAGGGTGCCATTCAGGTATTAGCAGCAATTATTTATCTCAATGTTTATACCTTAGTCTCCTGCTACCTGTGGTGAGATTCTCACTTTGGAATTCAGTATATTGTCTTGTAGATGATTTCTCTATTTAAAAAAAGTGAAAATTATTTACAAAACATGATACATAAGTACCTTAAACAACTGTTTGATTGGTCAGTGCTTTTCCATAGTTTGGTCTTCTTAAAGTGAAATAGGCAGGGAAGTTTAAGACTATCTGTATTTCCTATAAAGAAAGAGAGCATCAGTCCTGACATGTACTGGGGTAAATATTTTTAACTTTAATTGTGTTATGCAAATATAAAACTGGACTGGTAACAGCAGTTACATTTCCTCTTTTTAACTATGGTTTAGGTGGAATGATTTTCAGGATTTGCTAGTGAGATGAAATGTTTATGAACTGTTACTTACTAAGATAATACTTCAAAAGTTCAAAATGCTGCACAAAAATACACATTTCTGCACAGGAATCACTATGTCCCTTTTGACAAATACTAGCCACTTTTTGTGTAAAGACAAAGCTACTGTTCAACAAGGCACAATGCCACTACACAGCAGAGTAAGAAAACCGAGGACCAACTCTCCCTCTTACAACAAAAACCTGCTTTCATGCCCTTTTTGTTCTGCCTGTTTGCTGTCATCTAAATAAAGTTCAGGTTCGGATGCTCACAGGCCACCACTGCTTGGGACTTCTGGTTGGACTTAGACTCGAGAACATGGTTTTTTTCTCAGGTTAGTAACATTAACCATATTTTCCAGATCCACTTTGTTTTGTATACGTGGTTGAGAAAGTAAATGTAGGTGTTGGGGAGCTGTGGCCTGCCTGGAGAGGGGCTGGGGCTGCAGGGCTCCCCAGGGGTAGGGAGGGAGAATCAGCCCAGCCAGCCAGTGGACAGGACAGGCTCCATGGGGATGGGGATGGGGACAGCCAAGGCTGGGTGGGACATGAGCCCTGGGCTCCCTGGGGCAGGAGGCCGGGCAGGGCACAGCTGTGGCAGGGCTGGAGACAGCATCCCATGGATGGGGCAGGACAAGCTGAGGTAGGGCCAGGGAAGATGTGAAGGCCTGTGGGTGCCCTCAGGGCCTTGATAGTACAAAAGTTTGCTTATTACAGGAAAAAAAAAAAAAATATTTAAAATTATTATTGTGTGGGAAGAGATGGGATGGAGTTGAGTTACAGGCTGTGGGACAAAGAAGCACATGGCAGCACAAAGGAGAACATGGTGGCACAGAGACGCTTGTCTCCGCCGGACCCTGGGGGGAGGAGGTGTCACACGGCAGAGCCCTATGGAGAGGAGCTGCCGGAAGCTGACAGACGGGTGACCAGCGCATGATCACCCCATAGAAGGACATTCAGAAAGTGTTGCTGATGTGGCAGCATGGGATAGGTCACGTAGTGAGTATTGCCATGTAAGGAAATACTGTGCCTTGAAGAAGTGTATAAAACCAGCTCCTTTCTTTGAATAAAGGATTCAGATTCCCTGCTGGTCTGGGTCCATGTCCCAGTCGCTATGAATGGTGCCCTGCATCAGGGACTGGAGCTGCAGGTGAGCCACAGAGGACATGAGGGCTGGACAGTCCTCATCGGACCCGGCAAAGTCTGTGTCTCAATCACCGACATAATTGTTTTGTTAGTTGTATTTAGAACAAATATTTCTAGGTGGAACATCAGTAGAAAGGAGACATGGGGGTAAAGGTCCTAACTAACCAAGGGCCAATGCTCAGCCTTGTGTTGGCTTCGAGACAGCAAGGAGCATTTACAAATATCCCATTTCAGAGGTGGGAGTCCCAGGCTGGAGACACTCCCAGGTGCTGACTGGCTTCAATCAGAATTTGGAAAAACACTTTGGAAAACAGATAAAGAACCTTAGTGCACACTAAAAAGTATGCATCTCCAAGGAATGATTGGGTTGGCAGAATTTTTTTGAAATCAAACGTACCTCAGTTCAGTGAGAACATTTCCATAATTTTGTGGTACTATCAACTAATGATTGACATCTCTTCTGCTACGCCTGCTTTCTTTAAATAAGCTGCTTTGAACTTTGTGACCTGAAGAGTTCCTGATAGTTTTAATCCCTTTTTAAAAAAATACATAAACTGGCCAACTTAAAGAGAAGGACTTTTTTCCACAAATTTTTTTTCTCAATCTTCTTTTTACCTTTTCCACTGTCATTTAATATTGGGCTGATGCATTCAGAGAACTCCCCATAATTATTATATCTCAGAAAAATATAATTCCTGACAGTGTACCTGAAGCAAAACTTACTTTTTGTGCACACTTCTCTGCTTTCACTGACATTGAATTTGATCTTGATAAGTTATTCTCTAGTTTTTCATGGCTGTGAGATCCTTTTGTAACTCGTCAGAGTCAGCTTCAAGACAGACTATGCCAAAAACATCTGTGTGATGTAGAGACTTAACAGTAACTGACAACAGATTCATCCTCATTTTCAGTTCCAGACTATGTTGAACTTACATATGTCCCAGTACTGATCTTAAGAAGATTTTGCAAATTTCTGGGGACATAACCCTTCCCCATTTCTCCATTGTATAAACATGTCATTTGTTTCTAACCTTCTTTGATCACCCAGTAATCCATAAGAAAAATTCCTCTGTTATCCCAGGAGTGCTTGGTTTCTTTAAAAGAGATAATGTCAAATGCCTTTTGAAAATCCACTCATATTGTATCCTTTGGATCAGCCATATCCACATGTTCATTTATTCTTTTCTCAACTGTAATAAAACTATGACTTTCACCAAAAGCCTATTCCCAAATATGTCGTATTCCTCACTGCCTTACTAAATTTATTCATTATCGGGTCATTTCATTTCAATGGTTTTGTGGAAATCAGATTTACTGATTCATATTTCCCAGAATCATGAGTGGAGCTTTACTTCAAAGCTTGATGACATGTTTCCCATGTTCTTTTCTCTGACACTAAGATAGATATAAACAATAATCTCAAGTGTTAATTAACAGTTCAACAATTTTATATTTACCTTTTTTTAGAAGCCTAGAGACAGTGCTACTAAGTTTTAGTGATTTGTTACTCTTAAGTGTGTTAACTTATTTTAAAACTCCATCATTGACATATCAGTCTGAAACATTTCCTCAGGCTCATTCCTTTTACAGAATGATTGTCATATAGGAATGATCCAGTCAGCCTGTCTGTAATCACTACATGTTAGAAAAATATTCTTTCTTAACAGTATCTTGGAACTAGGCTAGCTTTATTTTTCTGATAGGTTTGTATAAGAAGCAGTTTCTCCATCACTAAAGATTAGTTTCTCCAAATTTTTGGCATGTTTTTTGTGATTTTGGTTTTAACTTGTCAAGGATTATGATCCTTTTTAGCCTTCTTTCCTGGACATCTTTTTCACATTTTGGTTTTTAAACTTATTCCAGAATTTGCCTATATACTTGCACTTTCTTGTTTTTCCTTGACTCAAGTTTTCACTTTTATTTTTTTAATTAATTAATTTTGGAACATTTCCTTTAGTTGCCTTTTTTTAAAACTTCTACTTTACTTAAAAATTTAGGAGGTGGGGGAGAACTCTTTCTCTTCCACATATGAAATATGAATACACGAAATTTCTCTAAGAGAAAGAAGATCCTTTTACCTGAGCAGAGATCACACCATCAACAGGTTTATTCTTTATGTCTTCAGGTGTGAATGGAGTATCTTTAAATAATGTTTAATACACTTATAAAAATGAATTAACAGTAGGTGGCCTTAAAATCTCACTGGCAAAACTCAAATCTCTGAGATGAAATTTAAGAGTCAAGCCACTTCTAATGTCACCTGATTGCTAGCTTCAAGAGAGTGGGGCTTTACTTATTCTTAGTTTTCCCATTCAGCCTAGACTACTAAAATAATCAGGATTTATAGCTTTCTGTATAATTTACAGTCTGTTCACGTGTGATAAAACTGTAGAATTAATATAACTAACAGAAAAAATTGATTCTTTGATTAATAGATTCCCTATATCTCTGACAATATTTAGCAGCCAGCAAGTAATATACTGATTTTTAATTACCACCTACAAAGGAGAATTTCTTCAATTTCATATTATTGTGGTTAATATTCATATAATTTTGAGGGATGAAAACTACAAAATGTTGAGCAATCATGTTTTTCAGGAAGCGTAAGACTACCTGAGAGTGTCCCGGTATTTTTCTGGTTCTTCCCCTAACTATTTTCTGTTACACATATCTCTTAAGGAAAATTGTCTTTGAGCATTAGTCTCTGTCTTTTTTTCTATGTATTTTTGACTTTGTCATTGGCCTTGCAACCAGCTGTGTCTATTGGTGGAATCGTAAATTCAATAAACCTTTTGGCTGACTCATGTAGGGTCTTTCAGACCTTTCCTACCCTCTTTCAAGGCTTCTCTTTTACCCTTACCCACATATGTCTTCAGACAAACCCCATAGAGCTTCTCATTTTTGTCCCACCATACTGTCCGTCTGACAGTAAGAGATGCAGCAAAGTCTGAATAATAATATTGAACCTGTATAATTTTTTCCATAGATCACAGGGAATATGACATTGGACATCAGCAGACAGCCAAGAGCTGATTCCCTTTATGGCTAAGGCTTTTCAACGGAAGGGTCAAATGTCAAGGGAAAAGTCTATGTCAGAGGGTAAGTCAGCTGTGGGAGGTGGAGTCAGAAAATTACTCTTACCAGGGCAGTTATAAGAGCACAAGGTTAAAATTTCTACTTCAACTTACACTTGTGATTTTTCCAAACTAATCTGCCACTCCCTAATTAATGCTAAATAATAGTCATGAGCAACATTATAGAGTGTCACCACTTAGGATAATGCTAATATCCCATACTACACATCTATAAAAATTCCCTCTGAGCCAGAGGTCCTTAGCCTTTTGTGCAGCAAAATACAACATTTACCACTCTGACAGCCTCAGGGTTGTATTTAATTTGCATGTACATCTAAATATATTTACATACATAAGTTGTCTTACAAATACACTGTAAAACTCACTACTTGTTACTATGACTTAAATGAAAATAGTAGGTAAAGTCTGTATTTAATGACAAAAGAAAAAAAGACAAAGTTACATGCTATAAAACTTGTGCAATGTTCTTTCACAGAATATTTTATTTACAAATGAATTCTGTCTATTCTGAGGATGATTTCATAAGGAACATTCATAAATCTGTTCCAAACCAAATAATTTATGGCTTAGAATTGACTAAAATGTAGCTGGCATGTTACTAGAAGTTGATGGATTTTCAACACTATTCACCAATTCTAAACAAAGTTCTTCTTTAAGTGAACATTCTTTCCAGGAAAAATACAACAAACAAATAAACAAACCAAACCAAACCAAACAAAGACATGAAAAGAGATACAACTTGTCTTTTTAATTTTATTTTTTTGTCTTTCCTTTTTCTTCTCTCTTATCTTCTTTCTTCTGTTTCATTCTCACTCCTTTATTGGAAAGAGCTTTTACACTGTTGTTGCAATTTCAGCACGAGAACATGTTGACATTCCTGGGTAACCACAAGAATAGTGAGAAGAGAAAAGAGCATTTCAGAAAAGCAAAGCTCATTACAACAGCCTGTAGTGAGAGCTGGCAGGAACATGCCCTAAGAGCTGCATGTGAACGGCTCTTCTGATCACAGCTTTTTTCCTCCTGCAGGGAAAGGCCACTTTCCAGATAGATGCCCACCAGCGAGATTTGAACCAGAGCATAGGCTGCAAACAGCAGGTCCAAAGTCATGTGCACTGATGGTTTATGAGCTTTATGACAGAAAAGTAATACAGATGGATAATGTAATATGGTGCTCCCATAACTCACCACTTTATACATTTGGTGATCCCTTAACAAAGCTGGACATATTGATGTCCTAAGGGAATCATGGAATTGCTTTGAAGAAGGGTGATTGCGCTTCATGGGCAGTGACTGGTGCTTGCTACAGAGTAGATTTTCCTGTCAGATCAGCTTCTTTCCAAAAGATATCAGGAGGATCACTGAGACTGTTCCCAAAAAATAGGGGTGTGACCTGCTTTCCCAGTGGACCAGTTTTTCTCAGCCCTTTCCCCAGATTTCCTCCTGGGAAAAGACAGTCAAAAAATGCACTGTGTCTTCAAGTTTCATATTCTTAATACCATTTTGCTTTGCTTTACATCCAATTTTAAGATTTAGATGTATGCTTACTTTCAGGTAGGTAAATATATCCATAGAGTGTCAGCACAATATATCTGTACATTCCTGCAAAGATGCTAATAAAAACAGTATTGTTTGCTCTGTCTCAGCCTATGAATTTAGTCATGAACTTTATTGTCTTTAGCTGATAAATGGCCTCTTCCATAATTGTTGCTTTCATATACAACCAGAATCCAAGTCTTACCCATAACATTGACATTGTCATAGAGAGGAGAGATATTTCACTTTTAGCAAGCAACAAAGTTAGTGATTTTGTTAGTGTGACTAATTAAATTTTTGCTACATTTATGCTGCAACTGAGGTATCATGATTTGGAGATAATTGCTGGAGCCAGTCAGTTTTATTTAATATTCTTCAAACACAGTCAAGGGCATCCAGAGTTTGAGACTGGCATTTATTTTGTTTTGTGTAGGTAGAAATCTAGGCAAGGTAAATTCTCTTCTCATATCAGCGTAAATCTGGAATAATTCCACTGAAAGCAAGATAGTCAGATTTGTGCAAGCAAAGTAAAGATAAATTCAGACCTCATAATTTCTTCATTGCTATACCTAATGCCATGCTATTAACTTGAAAAAGATGGATATCTATTTTCCTTAGTGGTAACTGACAACACCTTCAACATGCACCTCCATAAACATTTTCATACTTCAGGTAAGAAGATGTCCATGTTAATGCTGGAATCTGAAATTGCCAAAGTATGTTGAGTTTTTGTTCTAAAATATTTCCCCATTGTAATAGCCACAAAGGGTTTGCTTTTTTTTTCAACAATTCCTCAAAAATTTTGTTAGCTTTTTTAAGCTTTTTAAATCTACATTTTGATAGATACAGGAACTGTTCAAACCCACATAAATACTTTTCTTCCAGCTAGAAATTTTGCTCAAGTGGAATTTGAGGACTGTACACAGAATCATATTAGAAACAAGATTTCTCATGATCATATTAGATCATATCTTGTGCACATGATCATATTAGAAACAAGATTTGCCCAACAATCAAATCAGAGCAGCAACAGAGCAGTACAGGAATCCTGGCTATGTCCACAGCACATATGGGGATCAAGAGGACAGCAAATGCATAGAAAGAATCCAGACAGCACTGCACCTCTCAGAAACATAAGGAATGGTTGTGGGAGCACATGGATGTAAACCACATAGATCAGATGCTGCCAGGACCTGCTGCTTGTGAACTTCATCCTGTCAGAGAAAACACAGAAAAGAATATGCCAGCGGGTCCTTACCTGCATTCCCCTCATTAATGAAGCAAAGCAATGGCCTCTCATTGGGAACTGATCCTGTTCTCCTCTCTAATACAAAGCATAGGCAGTTCCCACTAGAATCTTTTGCATCAAAATTGTCAGAAACTGGAGCATGTGATGTGGGACACTTTGTTCAGTATCTTTCTCAGATGGAGATTATCCCGACTCCTATTTTGTACCTTCCAGATGGGTGTCCTAACCATAGAAATAGAAATGAGGAACCTCTGAGCTCCTTAATGCATCTCCCAGCCATGCTGGACTGCATTAAAGCAAGCCCACATCTGTCTCCATGAACAGCAACCACTGCCATGAGACTATGCAGCACAGTTTGACAAGATGCCCAGATTTTAAGATTTAGATTTACAAATGCCTTCTCAGTTTTCCTATGCTTCCAAGGGACCATGGGGACTGATTCCCACAGGTCCTTGGATATCACTAAGCATGCAGTTCCCTGCTCCAGCTGATGTGGCTGCTCATGTGCGTGTGTCAGTCCTGTATGTCTGCACAACTTACCCTGTTCTGGAGAGTGAGATGGGGTCTGGTACTGAATATGCATCAGGGACACATGGATCTGAGCCCATGGCAACCTTCACAGGAGTCCTGTGGAGCAGACAGAGAGGCTGTCAGGCTGACACAGCCGAGTGCCTTGCATATTATTATCTGTTTCTTCCAGTCTCCAGCTGACTCTTACTGACTTTGCCACTGGGGTTTAGATTTGTGACCAAGTGCCCCCACCCCACCTTACACTTCAAATCTCATTTATGCAGTCAGTTTAGTAAAACGGTATTAAAATAGCACCGTTGCACCTCACATTTTCACCATTCCTTCATGTCTGTAGTAGTTTAACCAGGGTTAATAGCATTTTTAAATGACTTGCAGCAAATGTGGTAAGTACTTAAACAATAGGCTCCATCAGTTCCAGAGAAGCTGTTTTATTCTATTAAGTCAATTATCAGTAGTTTCAAAAGTCCCTAAATAACTAGTTGTCTGACAGATCGTAATAGCTCCTTCTGCTACTCTATGCCAACTCATATACTGCTGCAGAAAAATTTGCCTTACTCTTTTGTTTAGGATTTGGAAAACAATCATGTTAAAGGAAACAGAAGAAATATTATAATAATGGAATAAGAAAACAAAAGCAATTTGGGGAAAAATAAACTTCCTGCTCTAAATATTGCTGGGCTCTTTTAGCAATGCATTTTGCCATATAAGCAGTGGATTTACCAAAACTCTCAGTTCTCTGGCAATAACATTGACATGCCACGGCTGCATTGGCTGAAGTCATCTGCCCCTTATCCCCATCAGATTGGTATTCATTGCCAGCCCCTTTCACAGCTGATGCTGAGCCTTGGGGAAACCACCTGGTTGCCTGTGCTGTAAGAGAAAAACCTCACTTCTTGCATATCTTTTATGCCAAAAGCGTCGAGACTGGAGGTAACACTGCCAAAAAAAGAAGAAAAAAAAAAAAAAAGGTTGCAGCTTTATTAATGAGCTCCCTTCAGGTGTGCTGTATCCTTTCACGTTCTATAGTTGCTTTGGAGACTGAGCTTTGCTGAGTGTTCACAGAAGCCAGTCTTCAGATCTGATGTGCAAATGGCTGCGGTGCTTGGTTGCCCAGGGTTAGCTTGTAGGCTCTCCACTCAAGGGGAGAAAGCAATACTACAAGACCACTTGTGATCTGCTGTGACTCTCCAAACCAGTCAGCACACACATTAAGAAAACCCTTTGTGATCACTTGCCAGACACACCTTGGATAATGTCTGCAAAGGTGTAGGATCCCCATGGATACCATGGGCTATGGACCCGCAGACAGTCTCTGAGATAGCAGCAACTGGAGTTGGCAGCAACTTCAGGATCAGGGCCAAGGGAAGGTAACACTGAGCAGTGCTGAGGCTGCAGCAAGGTGCTCTTTGTAGCCTATAGCAGCAATAACCTGAATATAGCCTCTAAAGCATTTTCATGCAGTCTCAGATAGAGGAAATTTCACCAGTAATGAATGGAGGTGCTTATTACATGCTTAGCCAAGGCCAAATTTTAGGCTGGGAAGAAGCCACTGATTCCTACCTATAGCAAGAAGACAGAGAAGAGTGAAGTGTTTTGCCTTCCATTGACCATGCAGAGCACATGGGACAAATGTGTAAGAGGAACTCAGTCATTTAATGAACAGAGGCACACACTCTGGTTTGGCTCCTTATCCAAATCATCCATCCCTTTCAGCCAGCATTATTATCCTGCTGCTGTGCTCGTGTGGGAGCCACAGTATCTACAGTCAGTATTGTGTGGAGAACCGCACTATGAAAAGCCAGTGGCCATAAAGGAGACAGAGGAGTCCTGCAACGTTATTCAAATGAAGGGAGAGAGTCCACTGGGGCATACCCCCGTGGGGTTTCTCTCTCGAGGTTTCTCGCAGCCTCATTTTATCTGAAACTCCCAGCCGCATGTTGCCCTCTTCCATTCCCCATTGGCTGAGGTGCAAGGAAGGTAGAGCCTTCCCAGACCGTGTACCACATATTCCCCCCTTGAACATATCATTTTCCCTCAAAATTCGGAAGTTCAGGCTATCTGGGTTCTGCAGATCCACCAGAAGTTCAGACTGTCTGGGCTCTGCAAAAGATTTTGTGTGGACCATTTGTCCATTACCTTAAAGTTCAGGAGTTCAAACTGTAGTCAAACCGTCTTGAGTTCTGTAACAAACTTGTGGGGATTGAGGTTGGCAGAGACATTAAGACCCATTTCAAAGACATTAACACCCATTTCTCTTGAAGACCCTCACCCATCGAGTTGTTTGTAAAGACATTAGCACTCCTCTTTCTTATCAGTATCTGCAGGCAGTGTGAAAATATTGAGTTAGGACAATAACCATTTGGATGTGGATCAGCAAGCTTCCAAATACTGTTTATATGGACTTCTACCATCCACTTTTAGTCTACAAGCACCTGCTAACCCCATAAAGTTAGAGGAGGTGTAGAAACTACTATAAAGGAAATTATAAAGCAAACTGACATAGACATGTGGAGACCCCTTTCCAAGCAGAAATCCATTTCCAGTGGAATAATAAAAGAAAATAAAATCAGTAACCACAAATCTTCAAAGAACAGTTTAAGCTGGCTTTACCTGTGCTTGTTGCTGAGCAGAGAAAAGCAGCCAAAAATTGGACTTGGTGTTTTTGTTTAGCTTACACTTCACATGCAGTTCACTATTTGCCTTCATTGCTCACATTAGTAGATGAGGCTTTCCCTCTCTGTGCATGACATGTATTCCTACTGTCCAACGTTTGGTTAATATCCATATATAAATCCAAACATTTATAACAACTCTTGGGTCAATTTGTGGAGAAGTTCTTTGTGAAAAATGAAGTTTTTTCCTCCTGTTAGAATTTTTATAAGTTTTATAAAGGACAATAGGGGACTGTAGTGGTTTGATCACA
>VZTE01004362.1:0-101229 GCA_013397775.1 Eulacestoma nigropectus
GTGTCGCAATCACCGACAGCAGTTGAAAACTGGTAATGTTTATAAACACTAACTTAAGACATTTAAATTTAATTTCTTAATCTTTTAACAGTCTCTTTTACACATCCTTTAGTTTAAGTCTTTTTCACGCTTGAACACTTGTTGGTTGTCACTTATTTAAAAGTACTTGAAAACGGGACCTCTGTTGTTCCTTTTTGTAGCTATGTAGAATCTTTACGATCCATGTGGATAGCCGTCTGCAGTCTGCAGCAAGTCGACCATGTGGCAAAGGCAAGAATTAATTTGTGATTACTTTGCAGGATTGGTGAATTCCTGCTTCATTCATACCTGAGGGAACTGAGATCTCCAAAGGAAAGAGGGATTAAGGAGACAACTCAGAAACAGCACTCTAAAACAAAACTCCAACTTCTGCATCATTGATACATCAGCAAAACGCATTGCAAACCACACATGAAACAGTGACTTAAGAACCATTACAGAAAACAAATTAGCAATTAAAAATTTCTTATGTATTTTTTTTAGAGCTGAAACAGCACTGAAAGTACCATGACCAGAAGGCAGTGTATTCAGGCTTGAATGACTGCAGGAATTTAGGAAAACTGCAGTAAGCACAGGGAAACTTTGCTGAGAAGGAAATGCGCTGACTGAATGTGCTTTGTGATTTGGATGCTAGCACCTCAGAACAGGGAGGAGGAAAGTTCAGATTACCAAAATCTGTACTTATTACCAGCAGAGAAATATCATTTCCTAATAGGTTTTAAAAAAAGAAAAGAAAAAGAAAAAAAAAAAAAAAGAAAGAAAGAAAGGTTTTTTGAAGGAAGATCAAAAAGGAAGAGTTCATCTTCAATTCAGAAGTAACCAAAACTGAATACACACACCCCCCCACACACACTGTTTCCCAGAGTAAGCAACGATGCATTTAGCAAGATGGGAAGGAGTTATGGTTTGAACCTTTTCTCTCAGCTTATACTTTGAAATGTATCATGTGAGAGCAGAAGTATCACTAAACATTTTTTCTGCCTTCTATGGTCAAAGAAGATATAAAAAATAGTATGTTTCTGAAAGCAGCAGTGCTATTGGCACTCTGTGCTAGTCACTTGCTCTTTGAGCCCCACTTTGGTTAAAGAAGCCAAAAAAAATCCTTAAATGGCATCCTTAATAAAAATGGAAGAGACAATTTCAGTTGAACTCCTTCCTCTTGCTCTGCTGGTATTTGTGACTTGGAGGGATCTCCCCTGACAGCTACGGCTCTGAGAACTGTGGCCCCTTGTTACAGCTCATCTTTCGTAAATTAGGCACACTGGTGAACTTTGTGTCAACCCTTCATTTGTATCACCTACAGGTCCAAATGCTCTTTTGTCTCCAAAAAGTGTTTGTACAAATCAACACACTATTTTTAGTTGTCTAATCAATAATTCAGTCCTTCATTTTTGACAACACAGAACTAGTGTTGTATTTGCTTTGAGGCAGTAACTGCAGGTAAAACAGTTTTGCAAAGAATTGGAGTGGTTGCAACCAAAAATGAGCCTGCTAGTTCAAGACTTGACCTTCATTGGTCAAAAACTCTTAAGGTTTCATTTGGGGATATTGTTATCAGGTGCAGAACACTGACAGAATTCTGTTAATGGTTGTCTGATAACCTATGGGGCTCTTACATAATCCATATCCCATGGAACTTGTATCATTAAACCTAAAATATAAATGTGCCCACGTTTTCATATCTGAATGATAATGTGAGCTTTCTTTCAAAGACAGAATGTCTCCTCTGTTCAAACAGCAATTCAGTGCTCCACAGGGTAGCTGAGATCCGTTTAACAGCCCACTGAATAATGGTGTTCAAAGTAACCACAGAGAAAAGGAGAATTACAGAATGAAATGGGGCTAAATTCAGTAAGTGATCAAATTTCCTCTGCCCCTGAGAAGTAAGATGGTTGCAAATCTTTCTTTTAATACTCATGGTTAAATTTACCAAACTAACTAGAAAATCTGTAGTCAATGGTGGTACAAAAATGAGCATTGATAATAAAGAAATACAAAAATTACCACAATGTAACAGTCAAAACAAGATGTTTTAATCTGCTTAGGTGCCCAAGAGCAGTGGCATTGCACAACCACAGTTTATTGTCAGCAGTTTATTCAAAGCCTTATACTGTCCTTGTTCTACATTAGCAGGTCATTTCAACAGTTCTATATGCAGGTTAGAATCAGCACACGGTTCAGAGAATCAGTATCAGTGCTTTGAGAAATTGCCCTCTCTCCTGTGATTTTTAAAAAAATATAAATACAATTCTGTTCACAGTCATTCAATAACCAGATTTGTAAACAATTTAAATTTTGCCTGGAGTCAGATAACCCTATCAGTATTTAGTCTCTTTAAGCATAGACAAATATCTCGATCTGGATGTGTGTATGGGAAAGAACTGTGTAAAAAAAAAAAAAAAAAAAAAAAGGCAAAGAAAAAGAAAAAACACAAAAAAATACAACCAGAAATATAAACCGGTTGCAAATACTTACAGTTCTATAAAGTAGATTTTTTTTTATTTGCTTCCAAATTTGTGGAGTTGTTTATTCATCCTTGCAAAATCAAGCACAAGGAGAGAAGATGAACAATCATATGCAAAAAGAAGAACATTTTTTGAAAAATAGGTTGTGATTCCTTAATTGCCTTAGCACTGATTTTTTTCGGGACCATTTTTTCCTCATTCTTCATAACATAAAATCCTACACATTGAAATGTGATTTTGTAAAGCTGTCACATTTTTAATCCATCAATCATTTTCCTCTATCTGATTAGCATCATAACCATTCACTTATTGATACCACTAACTTTCTTTTTATATCACTTAGGATTGGATAGCAAACATGCCTGAGTTTCTTCTTTTGTACAGATCCAAGTGTTTGCAAAATGGTCTATCATCATCTTCTTGGCTTTGGAGGTTGTAAAGCAGAAGTGAGCCCGTTCTCTTGACTGCTTGGCCTTGTTGAGCAGCAGCTCAAGCACTAGTCATTAAAGCAGGAAATCCTCAGCTGTCCCTTACATGCAATGGTCCAAGTTAGATCAGAGAGGGGACATGAATCACTCCTTACTCCAATTATCCAAAATATGGATAGGAACAAACTGTTCTGTAAAAAGAAGTGATGCATCCATAAACACTATGGAAGAATGGCATCAATTTATTCTTTGTCTTCCTGTTTTGTCAGTGCAGGTCTACGTCACCTTTCACAGTAGAGTATCACTTTATGAGCTAAAATGTTGGTTACAGCTTGATTGAGGCTTAAGTTATGTCTCTGAGAGCAGAATTTGGCCTATTCTTACTCTATTGCTAAGGATCATAGAGAAGATACAAATAATCCATTTTCATTATGAAAGGATGGATTAAAAGCAATAACTGAAGAAAAAATAGCATTTTACTTGTGGATTTTCTAATGTACTATGGATTCCATTAACATAAAAATCCTGAGACTCCACAGAGCTGCATCTACTATATAATTTTTCAGAGATAAATCATACTTTAATAATTTCTGCATTAGCACATGGGTTTTCCTAAAAAAACCAATTTCTTTATATTTCAAGTTGATTAATATGCAAGCTCTTACCTTCCACTGCTCAGATCTCGTCAATGATTTAACAATCAATTTAACAATTTAACAATAGACTCTTGATCAAAGTGCCATCAAGCTATTATCAAACAATTTTCTTAAGCCAAATTCTGTGAAAAAATGGTTGGGGAGAGTTATCTGATAATTCATCATGCATCTTTGATCCAAGAAGCACTCAAGTAACTATTTCAAAAACTTTCTGTACTGTTAGAAATTGTTTTCTGCCCTTCACTGAGTAGAAGTGACTGACACTGTAAAAGGTTTAGAATACAAATCTCTCGTTACTGAGAGGAATACACTCAATTCCTTGGTTTCCATACAGCTCAGAAATTCAATTTTAGCCATTTTGATGAAGCACACATGATATAATCAAAGGCAGGAGTTCTATGTCCTTGCAGACTTACCCTGGTTGATTTGTACATAAAAATTCTGTGAGATAACTGTCTACAGCCTGCTGTCAAAGATGTGACCTTCTCTTTCTTCTCCTCTGATCATGTTTTCCCAACTCTTTTGTTATACTGGATGGTTTGGACTAGCTCGCTGATATGGTGCAGCCTCACTTTGAATGCAGTTTTGGTCACCACAATATAAGAAACATACTAAACTATCAGAGAGTGTCCAAAGGAGGGCAACAAAGATGGCGAAGGGCCTTGAGGGGAAGCCGTATGGGGAGTGGCTGAGGTCACTTGGTCTGTTCAGCCTCAAAGAGAGGAGACTGAGGGGACACCTCATTGCAGTTACAACTTCCTCGTGAGGGGAAGCGGAGGGGCAGGCACTGATCTCTCTGTGGTGACCAGTGACAAGACCTGAGGGAATGGCCTGGAGTTGTGTCAGGGAAGGTTTAGATTGGATATTAGAGAGAGGGTCTTCACCCAAAGGATGGTTGGGCACTGGAACAGGCTTCCCAGGGAAGTGGTTGCAGCACCAAGCCTGACAAAGTTCAAGAAGCATTTGGACAATACTCTGGGACACATGGTGTGACTCTTTGGGATGGTGTTCTGCAGGGCCAGGAGTTGGACTTGATTACCCTTGTGGGTCCCTTCCAACTCAGCATATTCTGTGATTCTGTAATACAGTCAGAAAATTAATCTTTCATTTTGCGATGTAGTTGCCCATCAAGTTAAGAAGCTGATCATGTGGCTGCAAAGTGCCTGTATGATTTTGTGGGTCATGCATGTGCATCATGCTCTCTGTATTTCTTTAAGCAGTGTTTGTCTGTGGTAAGCAAATAGTAGATGTTTGGAACAAAATAGGTCATCCTATGCTTTTACTATTTCTGTTTTCTGGAAAAGACAAGAAGCAGAACATTGCAGTTACTCAAAAGTTTGGAGAAGTCCTTTAGGGAAAGACCTTTTAAAATATTTGGGGAAGCAACTCATATGTATTGCAAAGATGATAGCCTGCTTGCAACAACATTCTTGTTATCAAACACATCTTTTATATCAGTCTGAAAGAATTTTGAAATTATTTGAAAATTATCACTCAGATATTGTGGTATTTTTTAGAATCATAGATCAGAAAAAGGTCTGGGCTAGTGATGCCTTAGGTTTTAACTTTCATATTTTTCAAATTCTCTTTCGCTTAGTGTGTAGCTCTGAAGTTTCTTGTAGCCTGTTGGCTGCTGCTCTCATGCCAGATAGACATAACAAAGCCTCTCTGAGCTTGTTGTTCAAGGACACTTACGCTGTCCTAGGCCCAAAGGTGTAAACCAGGGCCTCTAGAGAGGGGGAGAAATCGAAGAAATTACACCATTAGCTAAAGTTTTAATTGGCGAATTTATGCGGATATGCAGATGAACCAAACCTATAAAAGTGTGAAGAACTCGTGACTCGTCGTCCATCTTGGGGTCCAGCTTGGGGTCCATATTGGATGTAGCCTTTTGCTCCCCAGGGTGTACCTTTGAAGGCCTTTCAAATAAATATCCACCTTTATTCCCTTACTCCTGTCTGGTCTCTGTTTCTAGGTAGCCCATCAAGGCATCACTAGAAGGGACCTTAAAGGTCATCTAGTTCCAACCTTGCCATGGGCAGAGATGCCATTAACTAGACCAGGATCCTCAGGGCCCCATCCAACCTGGCCTTGAACCCTTCAAGGAATGGAGCATCCACAACTTCTCTGACCCGTTCAGGTGTCTCAGCACCAAAAGAGTAAAGAATTTCTTCCCAACATCTAATCTAAACCTGCCCCTTTCAGTTTAGAACCATTGCCCCTTGTCCTGTCACTATCTGCCTGTGTAAAAATTCCCTCTCCCTCCCTTTGATAAGCCCCCTTAAGGTACTGGAAGGCTGTAAGGTCTCTGAAGCCTTCTCTTCTCCAGGCTTAACAACCCTGTCTCTCTCAGCCTGTCTTTGTAGGAGAGGTGCTCCAGCTCTCTGGTTGTCTTTTTGGACTCCTCTGGACCCACTTCAACAGATCTATGTCTTTCTTTTATTGAGGACTCCAGAGCTGGACACAGCACCCCAGCTGGGGTCTCACAAGGGCAGAGAAAGGAAGAAGAATCCTCTCCCTTGCCCTGCAGGCCAAGCTCCTTTTGATGCAGCCCAGGATGCAGTTGGCTTTCTGGTCTGCAAGCTCACACTGTTGGTTCACATCCAGCTTTTCCTCCACAAGGACATGCCTCCACCTAGACACAGATCCATTGGCCACAACTCCCTGGCTGCATCTATCCAGCCAATTTCTTATCCCCTGAGTAGTCCATCCATCAAATCCATGCCTCTCCATGTTCAGGTGTAGGGAAGATCAGCTGAAAAGAGAGAGCCAGGCATGCAACTTTAGGCATTTCCTTTTGGACTGTTGCCACAATCAGTCTCCTTTTTGAAAACACTGAGCATCAATAATATACAATCAGATGTTATATCTGGTGTTCTGATAAGGAGAATGTATGAAAATTTTGTTGTGGTTTTTTTTTTATTTCTTTAGAAGCTTGGGAACAGAATTGCATTTTAAAATATTTAAACAGTCTGTCAAGCTTAAAAATAGTTATGCTCAAAATCTTCCACAGACCAAAAAGAAATGGGAAAAAAGTGCCAAGTAATCTCTTTGCTATTTAGCATTTCAAGGTGGAAAAGATTTCCAATCTATCATGCTGCTAAAATGAAATGGTAACTTATTTCTTCATGTATACAAATAGGCAAATATTCAACTATTATTTTCAGTGAACACAAAAGTAATTTGATATGTTACTTGAACGGCTTGTTATTTAAAATTTTGAATGTTGTATGTTTTCTGTAATAAAACATACAGAGTTTTGGGACATCTGATAACCTAAAAATGTATCTGAGAGGGTAAAAATGGTGAAGCATTTTATAAAATACCGAATAACAGAAAATGTTAACTATTAGTAAAACAGCATATTTTAGCAAAGTGGCTTTATTTATCCATGTAAATAAATTAGCAGATAATAGTTATGTGGTAGAAAACATCAGAGGAAATAATTTTGGAAGCTACAAAATTGGACACTTGAAATTGATATTCAATTTTGACAATTTAAAAAATCCTTTACATAATCATTGCTGGCAGATGGTTTTGAGAAGAAAATAAAAAACAGGATAAATCTTAAAAATCATTTTGATTCACTGGCATAATGAAAATATTAAAAATTAGACCTTGAAAAATATCCAAAGCACATAAACTAGTAAATTGCCATTGCCCTGCTGGAGGCACCAATAAGCTAGTTGCACTAATGGCAAATTCTAAATACTTGCTAAAGTAGTAGGATGAGACAGTCAGATATAACTAACCTTTCATAGATTTTGATGGTGTCCCAAAACAATATTATCACAACAGGTTCATGGTCTTCACTAGAAAACGCTGATGGCCTTGAAATTTTCTGCAAAAGAACGAAGAGGTTATACCATTTTTTTCTGTCTATACATGTACTCTTATGAAAGATGACAAAGAGGGGGCAGAGACCAGCAAGGCTGTTTAGAAGGGTATCACCATCTCTGACTCCATCATAGTTTTGAGATGAGTGTATGTACCCTACAGGTTCCCTTGAAGAATATTTTTGAATATACAGAAACACACTTTTTTTCATTACAACTCAACTGTAAAGCTGGATTCTGACTGTTAGAATCCGATTTCCCAAATGCCTTCATAGTTGTTTTTAGAACTTGTGCAAGGTTTTTATATAAAGAGACAGATGATCACACAGGAGGGAAAGCAGAGAACAATCTCTGTCAATACTTTTAAATATTTCTCAAAGTTTGAACACTGTGTTGGCACATCAGAGCGTTTGTCTGCACTCTCCGGATCTGTTTCTGAGTAATCCAGTGAGTGAGTATTTTCGTTAGGAAGGGACAGGTCTTTAAACCCATGATAAAGTACCCTTATTTCAAAACTTGTGGCATTATTCAGCAATTCCTGTTGTGCTATAAGTCTGTGTGCTGCTTAGATACATATGCATTTCAAATGTGAGACCTTAAGGTTCAACACCTGGATGAATTTCTTCCACATAATCACCTTTCTCCAGCTTCACTGTGGGGCCAGGCACACCAGTCCTGATGCCTTCAAGACCACGCGTCCATGATCATTATTATCAGACCTGTGCATTGCCCGATTGCAGCAGAACATGTCTGATCCCCTTCATCATATATGTGCTGAGTGAACCAGAACATGTGTCATGGCATTTATTTCAGCTTTATGTTTTTATACTTGCTGGGAGGATAAACAATAACTGATCTGGAATAAAGCAGCAACCCCTGGTCTGGCATGGGGTCTGCTGATATAAAATTAACCTGTCATCATCCTCTACAAACCGTATAGAGTGAGCAGAGATTGGCACTTTAGATTGTGTGATTGCAGTGCTTTCAAACAGGGAGCAGGAGCCTTCAAAAGGGGGTGGAGCCTGGGGATCAAACTGATGGAAAGCAGCTCTGCAGGGAAGGACCTGGAGGTCCTCTTGGACAGCGAGTTGTCCATGAAGCAGCAGTGTGCTCTGGGGACAAAGAGCACCAGTGGTATTCTGGGGTACATTAGGAAGAGCATTGCCAGTATTTCAAGATCCTGCCCCTCAACTCAGCCCTAGTGAGGCTGCATCTGGGGTTTTGTGTCCAGTTCTGGGCTCCTCTGGATGAGAGAGACATGGAGCTCCTGAGGCAGGTCCAGAAGAGGATATAAAGGTGATTGACGGACAGAAGCATCTCTCTTGTGAGAAGAGACTGAGAGAGCTGGGCCTGTTGAGCCTCGAGAAGAGATGACTGAGAGGGGACTTGTCAATGTGTATTAGTATCTAAAGGGAGGATGTCAAGAAGATGGACCAGGCTCTTCTTGGTGGTGCCAAGCAATAGGACAAGAGGCAAAGGGCAGAAACTTATGCACAGGAAGTTCCACTTGAATATGAGGAAGAACTTTTTACTGTGCAGGTGACCAAGCACTGGAACAGATTGCCCAGAGAGGTTGTGGAGTATCCCTCACCATAGATCTTCAAGAATCGCCTGGACACAATCCTGTGCCATGTGCTCTAGGATGCCCCTGCTTGAGCAGGGAGGCTGGAACAGATGACCCCCTATGGTCCCTTCTAGCCTTACCCATTCTGTGATTCTGTGGAAAGCAATTTCCCATGTTACCAAAATGATCTGAGCTAGCTGCTGCTTTTCACATTGGGTCCACTGAAGCAAGCCTGAAGGAAGAGGTGGGGAAATTAGAGATACATTTTCTCAACACTGCTATGGAAGGTCTTCATCTGGGAACTCCGTTAACTTCTGTGACTTTCTGCTGTTATTCCTGTTCTCAGCTATAAAAGGACTCCCATTTGAAGGGAGAGACAGGTAGTGACAACCTGATTGTGTCCTTTACCTTTCTTCCTCTCCAACATAGTCTTCATTTCTGTCCCATATAAATATGACATCTTTTGTGGAAACTGTCACTGCAAGCAGAGATACAATGACTTTTATTCTTGCATGTAAATAAATTCAAGCTGCTATTTTGACGTGCTTTTACAGTTTTAGAAAGAAACTTTCAAACTAAAATTCTGATTCTTTTCCAAAGGCGTTTCATAAAATTTTGTTGGTCACATCAAAATGACCAGAAACAAGCTATTTAGTTTAGAAACACATGGAAGTTTGCACCACACTAAAGAACTCTGCACCTCTCCTCATGTTCCTCCTGTTCCTCCTGTCCAAGGATCTACCTTGGTTCTGTAGCTCTGTAGTATGCTCTGTACACAAACTGGCACATGCTTCAGCTATCAGACATTCACTTGAATAGACCAATATGGATATGCATTATCATAGTGAGAGTGCAGATGTGAGAAATTTCACATAATACTCCCAGATAACAGTTTCATCAGTCTCATTTATTAATTTGCCCTTCTTTTTGTAAACTTAAAGATGAAAAAAAATGAAAAAAAATCCAACAAGCAAATAAATCGTGGTACACTTATGGCATTAAAAATATAGCAATTATGGACCTCAAACCAGTATTTTCTAGGACAACTTTGATAATTTTTTTTAGGAAGGAAAGCTACAATTTTACAGGTGACACAAGTAAAGTGAGGTGACCCATAATGTGCAACAAGATCTTTTGGTGGGTCTAGTTTCTGAGCTTTGTGGGCTTTGAAGGCTGTGATTTGTTGTCTCATGCAGATTTTCAAGTCTCAGCTGAGATCACTAAGCAGGGAGAAAACAAGAAAAGCAGTAGCTGCTCCAAAGCATACATCTCAAGTGTCCACTCAATCCTGAATTTTTTCTTATCAGTTGATATTCAGATTGTGCAGTTAAATTTTTAGACCAAGACTACAGCAGCAGCCATAGTTTATGACCTACTGCAAGCTTAGAATGGAGCCTGCAAAATGCAGTCATTCCACTCTTTACTTTCAGGAGCTGGAGGCAGCCTGTGCCTTGGAGTACAGATGGGCAGCCACGAGAGATGGCACTTTGTCTAGATGTAGCAGGAGCTGTGTCTGCTGAGCTAACCCCAAAACTGGCTAAGATTAAAGACTTTCTAAATTACTGGAGTTTCAGGCATTGCTTTTAGAAGCTTTTCTGAGGTTACAGGTAGGAATAATTTGTATGGAGTTTTCACCATGGATGTATTTGCATGAAAATCTGGTGGGAAGAGTTTTTGCGTGTTGCTAATTTGGATGTAGTTTGGCCAAGTAATGCTAGTGACTACTGTTGTTTGTTCAATTCTCCCTGTATGTAATGAAAATTGATTAGCTCAGTGCTTTGATCTTAATGATTTTCTTTCCAGATATATTTAAATGTGACATCAAAGCTGTCCAAAATATCAGACCTGATACAGTTATCACTAGATTGCTTTAATGAAAGTGATAAAAAATGGAACAATAAGATTTTTTTGTTCTGAGTGTGCCTGGAGGCAAGCAATAGAAACACCTGATAAATGTGAAAGAAATCAATAAACAGATACCCTAAAACTTAAATAATCCAGAGAAAAAAAATAATGGCCTTTAATCATCCATTAACATTTGGAAATCAAATAATTCCAAATCTTTCAATGAAATAGCTGCCTGCTTAGTAAGTGTATCTAGACATACGCACTGAAATTATTTGGGTTATGTGTGGACCATAAAGCCAAGGGACACATGATTTTCTATAAGTACGTTATCATTGCATGTGTTATAACTTGAGAAACATTTTTCATCAAGAGGTGACAGAGGGAGGACAGCCTGTTTGTTTCTGGGGTTCTAGTTTGGTTTTTATCAGCAGGATGGCTTATTTTTCTGAAAATGCTGCTTCAGAACAGTAGAAAGTATTTGTCAATTTGGTCCTATGCTTAGAAAAAAAAAATTACAAAAAGTCATAGCGGTTCTACAAACCTCACTTTTCAAGTTTGAAAAACATAGTGAGGCTTCTTTTTTTAATGATTTTATTTCAAATTCAAAACCCCCTATTTAAAAAAAAAAAAAAAAAAAAAAAAGCCTTATTCGGCCTGTCAATCAAATTACCAATCTACAGTTCTGGACCAAAACTGGAATTCTTTGACTAAATCATCCTGAGATTGTTAAAGGGGAATTCTAAATGAGAATGTTGCCATTCATATCACGAATCTTCCAGTGGGAGTAGGCTGTAATGGAAAAGTTACCTATAATGTAGATGTCTGCACCTGAGGTTTCTGCCCTAGGCTGTCATTGGAGTAACGGTCATTGTGTGTGAATCTTACTGTAAATTGCATTTAAAGTTTGATTAAATGGGTAACTTCTTTGAATGGCCTTATCTCTCCACTGATTAAAAAGAGAAGAGAGGGAAGACTGTTAGGAAAGGTGAGCTGAATCCCACCTGAACCACTTATAGTGGCAGTACCACTCATTTAGCAGATCACTCACAGCAGAAATGTGTGACAATAAAATGTTAATCTGTGATTTTTTTTTTCAGTTAAGTTATACCTGACTGATCCTTGTATATATGGATACAATATTTCAGTTTGGCCCTTGCAAGCTTAACCCTGGATTGACTGTGTTGTCAAAACCATAATCTAAGGCATTCACAGAATTTCAGGCTAGGTCCTCAGAACTGGAAATGCAAGAACTACAGGGGAATCGTGTCTCATCTGTAGATACAACTGCAGTCCCTTAGCTGGTAACCCTGTCCTGTTGCTGTTTTACTTTTATACCTTTAGGCAGGTGAATCAGACTAGACCTGTGGTTTGTATCACACAGCCACGCTAAATCTTACTTGCATGATCAAGCTGAAAATAAGTTTATAGTTTCACAATACACTTTATTTGCAAAAAAAAGCCTACACTGATTCTCATTCCCATCAATATTCTGCAGTTTACTCATCGTGGGTGGGTGAAGAGTGTGCTTTGGTATGGTAGAGGGTGAAATGTGGTCTGGATCACTCACTGTAGTGAAAGACAGAAATTTATTGATCCAGCTTTTCTACTCAGGAAAACAGAGTGTGTAACCACATTCTTCAAGAGTGATTCAAATGGCAAACTGCCTGTTCTCTGGAAATGTATTGCTGCCTTCCTTTTGGTACATTTTTTTTCCTAGAAGCCTAAAATCTTGATTGTTTGCAAATTTTTCCACAGTATCCTTCATATTGAACATTGCAATACCTAGACTAAAAATTTTCAGCAGTGTTTACTTATTTTTCTTCATTCAGAGTACCATGTGTTTTAGAAGAAAGTCAAAATATTTACATTTCTTTAGCTTGTGTTTCCTTCAGTTTGTGCCTGTGTGTGTAGGTTTATGTGGAAATGTGCTCCCTAATTATCACAACCCTAGAACAACACAGGGTCTTCACACAAATGCTAGAAAAAAACCTCCCTTAAATATTACACAGGAATAACTCTTCCTTCTAAGTGTTACTTGAGCCGTATAGCTAATTACATGAATGTAGGATTCTTTCATAAGAACAAATACCAAGAACATGACCGGTTATACAACTTTAATAACACATTTCAAATGTGTTTAAGCTTGATTGTTCTCTGTCTCTAATATCTACAGACAATAAAATCAGTGATGGATGCGTATGAAAATGAAACTCTTACTGATTTTGTATACAGACCAGTATCAAACAAAACCAGACAGTCCATTCAGGCTTCCTTAGGAGCACCACACTGAATAAAGAATAGGCTAATGCAGTAAAGACCACAGTTCATCTCTTCTCCCACAGACTGAGCATGCATAGTAGATGCTGACAGTTTCTAATTGTTGATGGCCATGAGCTGTAGTCCAGTATCCATAAAAAAATAAGAAATGTATTAATATTCGTGATGGATCAGCTCATTCCTAAATCCCAGTATTAAAGAGCACCAAGCTGCATAGCTTTTTTGCTTTTTTTTTTTGCAATGTTTTAAAATTTGTATTAGAATATGAAGAGGGTAATGTAAAGGATCAAATGTACTTGGCAGGTGACATTCTGCAGCAGTCCCATCAGACCGGTGATGCACACCTTTGCTTCCAGGCTGATGGAACAGACATAGGGCAGAGCATCAGGAGGAGCAATGAGCCAGTTTGGTGTCCCAAGCATTTCCAGAAAGTGAAAGCACAGCAGCCCTCTGCATCTATTTGACCACAGCAGTACATGTGTATTCATCCAAACTTGGACGATAATTAGTAATTAATACTTTTGTTACTAGAGCTAAATCCTTCTGTTACTAGAGATAACACATCTTGCAGCAGGAACCAATCTATTGTCTTTCCTCTATTATTGATGCTGCTTGCTCTCAAAACTGGCAAGAAAATCTTACGCTGTCATTAAGTTATTATTTTGTCTTTGCTCAAGTAGCTCAGAAGAACAGTTTACTGAGGACTCAGTTTCAGAAACACTTGGCAGTGGTCAAAGCTGAGGGAAATCAGACATGTTTATGGTTCAAGTATAAAAGCCTTCCTTTGTGTTATTGAACCCTAACACACTCATATTTAGCCAAGTAATGTTTTCCTTTCAGAGAACTGGCATTCTATTTTTTAATACCATGAAATTATTTTCCTTCAGTTTGTTTTGCTTTGGGTTTTTTCACATAATTATCTTCCTAGAGCAGTTTAAAAAGAAGGAAACTATGGTTATGTTGTTCTCTCTACCATGGTTACCATGATTCAGCATAAAAGGGTAAAATGCATTCAGTTAATACAATGTTCTGCTGTTCATCATTATTGTTGTAGTGATTGTGCCTGTCCTTAGAGAACATTGCACAGCACCAATCTGTATTATACCATCTCTTGTTGTTTTCTGTGGGCAAATACATCACAGCAAATTGCCATATAGTTACAATCTGCCCAGCACAGGTCAGAAAAATGATAACTTTTAACCACACAGGGTTAACACAAACATAGGTTGTTGAATTTGGGGGCCACACAACTGAGTGAGTAAAAGTTCAGATGCCTATTTCTGGAATATTCACATTAAAAAAAAATAGCATGCTACATGACTATTTGCCTTCTTTATGCCCTTGCTGTCAAATATAATTTATAATTTTTTCCAACATTTCACAGTCTTGAGAATTTTGTAGGTTAAGAGGAAATTCTTCAAGTAAGACAAAAATATTTCCCGGAGTATGTTTCCTGCTTATAAACATCACTGACAGCTGTCATCTTGTATTAATAAGAGAACTAGGTTAGGCTCAGATTTTCAGTTTGGTTATGAAAAGTTTAATTTTTTAAATAGAAAAGGTTTCATTTTTTTTTTTTAGTCCTAACCAAATTAGAAAGACATAGATATGTTTTCAGCAGCAGTTGATTTGCGCTCTCTGTGTTGATGCTATCTCAAAAATTATGAAGATTGTTAAATTTTTTTAATTCAGTTTCAATATACTTGTGCAATTTGGTTGTATAATGGGTATTTCTAGCTGGTCTCTATTAGGATGCAATTTTTGATCCACCAACCAAAGAGTAAGGACTTGTTCATGTTTATGTTTGTGTTAGGAGTAGACCCTACGGAAAATATTCCTTTCTGCATGTACTTTTTATCATTAAGGTGAACAAGGTCTCAGCTCACAAGCTATGATCTCAAATGAATATAACATACAGATTGCAGGTTGTAGTGGAACCACAGGAAAAAAAAAACACTTAAATTTTTTCCTCCTTTTTCAGCGACCATTTCAACCATTAGGAAGAAATGCATAACATAGCATCTTAGTTTCTTGTGTATTAGGTCATTTTGGACGCTCCTGTGCCTGTTTTAATTTTAAGTGCAGCTGCATATGATGCAAAAGTTCATTTGTGCGGAATCCATTGCAAAATGATAATTTTAACATCAATATTACATTCTCAAGTATACAGGTAGAATCTCCACTCTTTTAAAGGAAATCAGAGGAAAAGGAGAAGGAAAAATTTAGTTCTTCTTTTAAATTTAGACTTGCCTAGATCCAGAGTTCATGAGGAGCCTGCCAATGTGAATAGAGAAGCACAGCAAAATTCTGCACAGTTCATGCCTATTGTTCATGCTGTGCGCATCTTGGAGATTACTACATAATATAAAGATATCTCAAGAGTAATTATTATTAAATACAAAAAAGAAAAAAAGGAACTAAATGCCATTTCATTTTGTCCAGAATTAGATGCATAGGAAGAAAAAATCTGTTTTGAGCTTTGAGATTTTTCTTTTTGACTTTTTGCAGGTACTGTTTCTTTCTTCTTTTCCTCACAGGCTATCATTTCTTCATCCTTAATCAGAGTAGACACATCTATAGAAAATAAAAGCGTTTTTTAATTTTTTCCATAGATTCTTAGCCATATGGAGAGCCTATTTATTTGATTGTTACAAAACATTCAGTCTTTCTAAATGAAAATTTTCATTTTGACATACACTATGCATAAATTACCAGTAAGTTGACTTCAAGAAGAACGATGCTTTAATCAATAGTTGTAAATCTATGCTAAGATCTTTACAGCACTTTAAACTTATTCACGAAATTCATTTTCTTCAAATTATTGAATAGCCTCCAAGCACTTTTTCAGCACTGACAGTAAATTTTTTGTGCTTCGCAAGTCAGTACCTTCTGTGTAATCAACAGTGAGTCTTGCGCTATTTTCATTGATTCTTGCTACTCTGTTGATGTCATAAAGTTATACCAGTGTTATGTACCATTCCATTGTTAATATGGTTTTTGTACATTGAGTCCCTGAAATTTTATTATGGTTTTGTCCAGAGTTACTGAAAAACAGAGAATTGACTCAGGAGGAATTGAACTATTCTGAAGGCTCCATAGCTAAGGTAGATGTTTCCCCAATCTGTCAAAAGAATGATTAAAAATAGGTTGTCAGACCTTAGTTGATTTCCGCCTAATCATGTACTACAGCAAAAGGATGCTCCAGGGCTGGCATTGCTCTTCCCTGTGTGCACTCGTAGGTAGACTGGGAGATTAGAGACTGAAGGCCAAGTGCTTTCATCCATGCAGGAAGTGCAGATTAGACAGCAATACAGTGCACACAATCTGGAATTCAGCTTTTGTAGCACTAGAATATATAATTTCCTTGTCCTACAACTAAATCCTATGCTGGCAAAAGCTTTTTAAAATTCCAGTGTCAGTGTTCTCCCAGCAAGGGTTATGATGGGGTCAAAACTGTGGGAGACAGTACTGTAATCGCATGAGAATAATTCACTAAAAGATGGGCGAATTACAGTATTGACTTCCTTGTTCAATTCACTAATGAGGTGTAATGGCACAGTTTTCCATTGTGTGTCTTGGGTACACAGCAAACAATCTGTGCATTCAAGCAAACCAGGAGATGAGTTGCCTCAGTGGGCAAATAAGATGTTCTTGATCTTCTCTCACCATATTTTAGAGACTCTTAACAAGAAACATTCTATATAGTGATTTAGGACTGTGGTGGGGGTTTTTTCACCCTTCAAATGCTATTAATATTTCAGGACTGTGCCAAGTATTGTTCTCATTTATTTAAAAAAAATAAAGCACTACCAAGGGAATCAGCAAACCCTGCAAAGTGCTTGCTCTTTCTTTAATTTTGTGATAGAGACAGATATAGTGGCCTGCCAGCCATCAGCTTTATTTTTCCCAACCACAATCCCACAAATTTCAATGTGACATAAGAAAGGAAAAGTTTTTTATGGTCTGTTTGCATTGCTATTTTCACAGAAAATCTAGCTCACACTTCTCACAACCTGAGCTGGCTGGCTGGGAGCAGGGACTGCTGCAGACACTGTTTGTATGCATTAATGGAGAATGGTGATTCAGCTAAGGAAGTCTAGTTCTCAGCAGAGATTTTTAGTTCAGCACAATGTCGCACCAAAACAGATAAATGGCTCTGTTTTCAGAGTTGTTCTGCAGCAAACCATGTTGTAGGACAAAATTATCCTTTTTGGCCTTTCAGTGAGAACCTAAAAATTTTCCTGGCTTAGGAAATCCTTAAAAGGCTTTTTGAATAGTCTTCCCTGTCTCCAAGATTTTACCTTTAAATACAATCATACTTCTATCATATCATTACTTAATGATTTCAAGACACATTTGGTCCAACCAGTGTCAGGCAGAATGGATTTTCCCTGGATGTCATACATAAGCCATCAACTAAACAACATGAATGATGAAAAAGTTTCTTTATGCAGTGAGTACATTCATATTCTGGAATTTCTGTTCTGGAAGGCACATAGAAACAGTGATAGTTTGCTCTAAGTATTTAAATATTTTTAACTTTATAAAATCGTCTGAATCTCTCAGAAATCATGGCTATGATAAAGTGAGGGAGAAAAAAAAAGTAGCCGTTTTCAAAAGAGGTTGTTGTTTCTTTTTCATTGAGTTGCAAAATTTTTGCTCTAACTTTATCATAAATGATAAAATATCTTGAGAACATGAAAGGATTTTCCAGAATCATGAATATCAACTTTAATTTCCTATTATTCATTATTAACTGAGTCATTTGGAGGTTGATATTCCAGAAAATTATTTAGCAGTTGTCACAGTGGCTTCAGGCTTGAACACAAAGGGACATTTTCTAGAAGCTGTATCTACTTGTAGGAACCTCTGGTGGGCTGGTGCTGCTGGTGAGGATAGCTTCTGGAGGCTGAAAATTTTGATCTGACACCTTGAAATTTTTTTTTAATATGAAGCTAGATAAACGCTGAAACAGGTTGTCCAGACTGATTAGGAAGTTTCCACCTTTGGAAACATTCAGTGTTTGAATGGACAAGAAGACCCCGGGCAACCTGATTTAATTTGGCCTGTTCTAAGTGGAGATTTTATTAGGTAACCTGAAAAAAACCCTTTCAGTGTTTTTCCTGCAAGGTAACATCCCTTTCTTTGAGACATGTTGTACCCTTAAAGAGAGACAATTGCTTTGTGTGAAGCTACAGCTCTCAGCTAAAATCCCAACTCTCCTGAAATCAATGGAAAATACCTGCTGAATGTTCAGGACCTTACATGTCATCACCATGGACTATAACGTTGGTGTTCTGTGGCTGAACACTGCAACTTTAACCCAAGATTGTGCAGTGCTGCTCTTTGCTGTGACTGGTTGCATTTCTGTTGGATTGCTGCATAGTCATTTCAGAGCAGGATTAAATTCCTTACTGCCAGAACCAACATCAAAAAAGTAAACAACTGCTTGTTAACATAATCACTCCCTCTTAGAAATTTTCTTGATTTGGCACAGCAAACTGTTGGAAATCTGTATCTTTGGTGTCTACAGCTGGCTTGCAGTAGCAAAAAAAGATGATGCTTTGAGTCTGTGCAACTGCTAATGACACCATCCTCCAGCATATATGAGGGCTATGACTCTGCATTATTTGCAGAACAGCTGCAACACTGATTTTCCTCTGGATTTCTGATTCTTCATTGATATGAAAGGAGGAAATATCCCCTTACTTCCCCTTTATCCTCTTTTCTAAGATGAGAATGTACCCTGAGCAACAAAAGTACGTGCATGGAAGAATGCCATGATGGTTTCAAAAGTTATCTTATGTTCTGGAAACTATGGTTTTGCACCATGGAGCCTTCAAAGAGCATGACTTTTTTCTAATAGAGTTCAACTTCACATATTTTCAAGAGTGTAGGCACTAGTCTCAAATGTTTCACTGAATCCATATCCAGTATTGCTTTTCTTTGCATATGAGCTACACAGACAGGTGTGAAATGATCTAAGATTCGCTGCAGTGTGGGATATGATTTCTGTAGCTGGTAGGACTGAACTTTGATAAGGTTTCAGCCCCATCGTGGGCTTTGAGTCCAAAATGTGGCTTCTCTTCTTTCCATCCAAACACCTTCTTGCTTCAGATAATTTCTCGTAGAGTTTTTTAGTATGCATAGCGAAGCTTTTAAATGTTTGTCTACCCCTCTGAAATCTGACTGCAAGATAAGAGATGCAAGGTGGTAAGCTGTAAAACAGTGGAGGAACAAACTTCTTTAAAATGTTTGAAAACTTGTTAACTTGCTTCTGCTTCAGTCTTCTGGAATATATTGTTTTCATCTAGTAGATCAGGATAGACAGTGCTGTCAAAACATAATCTTAGCAGAGCTCACTTTCGTTTTCATTTTTTTGAGGCTTAATTAAGAAAATGCAAATACAACTGATAGTAGCTTGCTAATTGGCACACTGTTCTTAATTTTCTTTTCACACACTTTTCATTAAGGTGTGAAATGCTCTTATGGAACAAGAAATATGGAATATGTAAAAGATCTGCTTGACATTCACAGACACATTCACAGCCGTGAGAAGTCCTGGAGAATCTAACTCGGACTGACTCCAAGTGTGAGACATTTCCGTTTCAAGAAATATTGAGGGCTCCTAGCCCTCAATGCCCACAAGAAATATTTTTTACTTCTTAGACACATCAGGAAAAGAGAAGCTTGAATTCCAGTACAGAATTTTTTTTTTTTTTTTTAACTGAGAAATTAGCAACAAATGACCATTGGTATATTCCTGGGGAAATGTTTTTTATACAGAATTCATCAGAGAGGAGATAATGCTACAAATTTATACTAAACAATGTTTTATTATGTGACTGTAAGTTATGACCAAGCTCTGTGGAATTCATATTCTAAGAATATTTTTTAAGTATACTCTAGATATGATAATAGGTGAAGAAGCATCATCTATGACTTTGTGAATCAAAAAGAGTTGAAGCATAAAATAGTAGCAACACAACTGAAGTGATTGTAGAGCAAATTTGAAGCAGGTCTTGGGTAAGTAATGGGTAAATAATGTAGGCATTTAAGTTTCAGACACAGAAACCAGTGTTCAGATCTCCTCCTGATTCAACGATAGTTGAAAAGTCCAGAGTATCTTGACAAGGTATTAATCAAGGTCCTGTCCTGCTAAAGATATTCAAGCTTGTGTTGGAGACACCATCTCTGAACTTTGTATAACAGCACAAAACTCTGACATTCAATTATCATTTTCCAGTTTTCATCTGTGGTTATATATAGGCTTGTACTGTGAAGAAGCAGACTAATATTTCACCATGGTTAGGCTTCATTTGCCTTGAGTTGTTTTGACAAGTTGAGCAGCAATCCATAACTACTGGTGTTCTTTTAAGATCATAACTTACTCTAAAGTCATAGTTTTGTAAAGGACACAAAAGGGTCAAAATAAATCTCTAGCTATGAGGTTTTGAATGGGTGAGAGAACACGGCGCTCAACACCCGGGCATGCTAATGTTGCAAACCACTGTTCTGCCACTGTTCTTCATTTGTAATGCATCAGCACTATGCAAGTTACAGAGTACATTAATTTGATTATAATTAGCTTATTACAGCAGAAGGAAAAAAATCTAAAATAACACTGCTGTCCTGTGAGAATTTTGTGCTTGTAAATATTAGGTGTTCACAGACTGCTTAAGGGTTTGTGGCAAACACTGGAAGTATTTGACAATTACCAATTGCATCCAACTTGGGGTTTTTTTTTTTCTTTTTCATTAATACTTTCAAAAGACAAAAAAAATCTTCGTTGTTCTTATATAATAATGATTTTTCATTATTTAACCTGTAAAAAACACTAAGCTATTTTTTCTTTTCACATCAACTCATCCTCCAATTTCTACCCTACTTGTAGTAGAAAAGTAACTTAAATCAGGCAAGCCTAGCAAGGTCAGAAAAGAAGCAACAGCGCTCAGGCCTCAGAAGGCCAACAGAGTTAGTTCAGCAGAGTATGTTTCAGAAAGTTATAAAATAAAAGTTACTTAAAAACTAAAATAAATCTAGAAATATAAGTGCAAATTTGGAAGAAAAGAGAGGAGGAGCTTGCAATAGCATTACTAGTTAGCACACAGCTAACAGGCTTTTTTCTTAGAACAAAGAAGGAACAAAGATGACAATAATTTGAAGCTATATGGGGAAAGAAAATATGACTCTATTCAAGAAAGTAAAAAAATATCAAAGCTTGTATCACAAAGAGGTATTAAAAAGGTTGCATTTTATGATTAAAAGAGACTAATTTAAGGAACATACCAATTATTGCAATGGAAAGGAAACCAAACCAACCAAACAGAAAAACCCAATGACAATCCCTAGAATGCACAAAGCAGAACATAACTATAAAAAAGGTAGGTGTATAGCGATGAAATAAAGGAAAAAAAAAAAAGAGCTCAATGACATTTCAGCATCTTTATTTCAAAACAAGTAGTCAATTCAAGGCTTTTTTCAAATCCTCTAGTTACCTCTGTCTAAATTTTTGCAAGGTGCATTTAAGCTTCCTGTCAGCATGGAGGGGGAACGCTTTTTCAGTCAGTTTTAATGAAATCAAACTTGGACATCTTCTTTCAATTTGAACTAAACTTCACCTTTATATAATAATATTTTTTATATATATATGTATATAAAATATTTGTTATAGTGTGAGAGGAGTTTGGAGAAAAGCAGTAAGAAAGACCAGAAAATCTAATAAATGAAAACATTTGTTAGTTCCTACCTAACTGTAGCTTTATAAAAATTACCAAATCTTTAATTTAGCAAATACTTGCACTATACACTTGCTTTTAAACTTTGTATATATAGAAACTGCTCGTGTCCCAAAACACAGAGATTGAAACCGCATTCAAGGCTTTTCTAGGTTAGAGCACAAAAGCCCATTTATTTAAAAGTATAATATTTGGTTGAAGGTGATGAAAGAATATACAATGGGGCTAATGCTCTTTCAGTGGTATCAATAGGTACAAGAAAAGAAATAACAGAACTGTGTAAAAAGATGGGTAGTAATATTGTAAAGGAACTTCAAAATAAGCTCTGTTAGGTCTTTTCTTGCATTAGCAGCTGTGCAAGTTTCCCAAAGGGAACACAGAAACCAAATCATTTAGGAAAGAAGTCTAGAATTAAAAGGTGCCTACACTGGGAGGAATAACAGTGCCCTGGTATGGAAATCACCATGTTGGCTCTGCACTTCTCATGGTTTCAGTCACTAAAGAGGTGCCTTAGTACTGGGAGTATTGTCAACACCTTTCAGTCTTAAAAGAACAAATCTACTATTTTTTGCTGTTGTTAATATTCTTGTCTGATTACTTATATAAAAAAATAGATCAGTATGTAAATATGGAAGTGTATATTATTAAATACTCCACTTATTTTCTTGCAGTAGTGATTGAGTTTTAAACTCCATAGATGAAAAATTATAAAGTAGTACCTAAGAGTGCATTTCAGATAATTCATTAAATCTTAATAAATTGCCTAAATGCAGATTTGTCTCCATGTTCACTACCGAGATACTTTTTCGTAATGAACAAGTTTATCTGGTTCTGGTTTATGTAGGGATTTATTTGACCTTTCAGGGGATGTTGTGTATTTCTTATTTTCTATTTTCATCATCAGTGTTCTGCAAAATTTAGAAATTACTTGAAATGAGGTGGAAAGTATATCAGGTCACACAAAGAGACTAGACTGTTTTCATTGATCTCTCCTGCTAGATAAGATTGTGTGAGGCTGCTGAGAAAGATCTTAGATTCCTTTAGCCAATATCTCTGGTTAATTGCACTAAATGAAAAATAAAAATCTGAGAAAAATCAAGGTAGGCTCAGTAGTCAAGCTACAAAAAGAATTTATGTTATGGCTCATGGTGGAATGACTGGCTCTCTTACAAAGGTTGGAACATGGATCTTGGGCACAGACACAACCGTCATTGGGAATACTTTTTTTAAGGTACATTCACACAGCTTAACTTGCCAACTGTAAGCCCAAATGCATGTGCTGCTTCTTAAATACAGAACACCATTGAACAGTGTTTCCAGAAGAGAGAATTTTTACTGATTTAGAGGTCAGACTTCAACTAAACATAACCTTAATTTGCCAGCCTTGCCAGCTGAATACATAGAGGAAAAATGTTTCGAATTCTTCCTTTTCATTTTCTAGGGTTTCAGAGATTTATAAAATGTTCTGAGCAGGTAATTTCCTCCACTCTGGATTTAAAGGTCTTAATCCTCTCTTCAAGGCATTTCTTTCAAAATGTGTGGGTGACTGGTAGGCTAAAATAGTGACTGTGTGACGTTTACTGGTTTTATATTTTTGCACTTTAAACAAGTGTAGGATACAGGGGGTATGGTACTGGAATAGACCAAGCACTAAATCAAGGGCTAAAACTTGTGATTTTCTCTGAAGCCAGGAGGAAATCTCAACCTGCAAGACTGTCATTTTTTCTCTTTGATCTCTTATTCAACTTGTATATGGGAGTGAAAGGAACCACACAAAAATCTTGCAGTTGTAGGACTGTCTGGGAAGTCTGCTGTACAGTTGATGCCCCTTGATCACATGAAGTCCTCACATCAGGGGGTCCTGCTCCAGGTCCTTTCTCACTACACAACCAAATAACAGAGGTGCAGATCAGCCCCATCTCATTCTGCAGGTATTTCAGAGTGAAGCAGCAGTCAATGTTTTGATGACTCTAAAGCTGCATTGTTAAGTCCCTCATTCAGTATATACTGAGGAGCTCAATTTTTCTGGTCCTGGTGGAGCTCAGGCTTGAGACAGACCCTGAGCTACCCAGTCTAGCCAGGCTTGCCCCCCCTCCATCCTCAAGCATGCCACAAACAGGCAGTTCTAGATGGCTGGGAAATATGACTGTCTTGATGGCAAATTTATAGAAACATGATCCCTAGTGGAAAATTGCTAAGGCGATCATTTTTGGATACTTGTCCCTTTGAGGCTGCAAAATAGTCCTGACTTTGTGACAATTTGCAGCTGGTATCAGCTCTTGCTTCTCACCCAGTGGCTTTGAAAGATCTTGCTGCTGCTTGTTATTTAAACGTTCTATGCAACACCAACAGTCTCTAGTTTGGCAAATACTTACATTTGTAACACAAAACAAGTAGTTGTCAACGGGTGGAACTGAGAGCTAGCCAAGAGCTTTCACAAGGCTTTTTCCTGGCTTAGACTCTTGGCCTTGTTTCCACCAGCTAGTGGCAACAGTTCATACTCGTGGTGTTCTGAGCCCAGTTAGGCATTGACTGATATTAATTCACCCACTGTCAGTGCTGAGTGATAGCAGGGACTGAATTTTTGAGTTGCAAAGTTTTCTGATCCACATCCTACATAATATTTTATGTCATTGAGCAAAAACCCACAGAAAGACACACTAACTTCAATAGTAAGTTATATTTCCCTAAATTAAATTTCTACTTAAGTTTTTTTCCCTCAAATGCTCCTTCTCCTTCATGGCCAAGTTAAAAATACAAGATGTAGAAGGCAACACTCTTACCATAAATATGTAAACTGACTTGTTTAGACAATGAAAAATAAAACACACATCCCGAAGGATATGCATTTTAGTGTTGCATTTTAATTTTGTGTGATGTGCCATAAGGAGATACTTCAGTGCAATAGCCTGTTATATCCAAAGATCTCAAAGTGATGGAGAAATATCTTATCCCTCAGAAGATTCCACTAGACTTACCTCAAAGGTGGGGAAACTAAAATATTTAAATAACCTGCCTAACATTATATAGTAAATCAAATGCAGGGACAGAAATCCTTGCTTTTAGTCCTATAGTTAATGCAAAGATGACCTCTGCTTTTGTTGCAATGACCTCGTGGATTTCAATTTTCTTTTTTTTTTTCCCTTCCCCTTTTTAGTTGTATTTGGGTTTTTATAAGATTCAGTTTAAAGATAGCACCTGAAAATTAATGGAAGACAAGCAAATTTCAACAAGAAAAAATAAAACCAAAATTATTGTTGTTGTTGTTATTATTATTATTATTATTATTATTATTATTATTTCTTTTCCTTCAGGCCCCTTTCAAACAGGGCCATTTTAAGAATCATCTCCAATTCTTAGCCAAAATAATTCTTGGAGGAAAGAGTGTCTCCAGCACACAGTAATATCCCTTTGTTGATTTATATCTCAAGTTTATGGAAGTGTGATTTCAATTTCCCTTTTTAAAACCAGATCAAGGAGTTTTGCCACATCCAGTCCTCTCTGTCAAACATTTCACTTGGCTTTGTGGGCAGCTTGTGAGTTGTGTCTATTGCCAGTGCCTTGGCAGTGTATGTGCCTTCAATCACCACACCAAGCTTGGCATTGCCCCAGCACAACACCTCACCTGTGTACTTTACCTTCTCTGTAGTAGTGTCTACAGCCAAGATACATCTGATGGGACACATGGACAAAAACAGGACTCGTGAGGACAGTAGGAATCTGACATTTTTATTAACATCCTTCTCGTCTTCTCTTTTTAATAGTATCTGCCTGGTACCAAGAGTGCAGTTAGGCTTAAAAATACATAAAATTGAGTCAAAACAATTAAATGGAAACAAAAGTGTTACCAGAGTTGCAAAGAGAAAAAAAGTACAAGGAAAGAACCAAAAGTTTTTTGGAACCTTTTTTTTAAATGAATGCTGCCAACAAGGGAAATGGCAAGCCTTCCTTCCCTGTAAGAGATAAGAATTGCTGAACATGCTAGGGAAATAAAAAGAGAGTTCAGATAGAGGCTGTTGCATTACTGACAATGTTTGGAGTACTACCTTAGTAGGAGAAAAGGATTTCAAAGACCTTGAGGACTAGCATGAAGGGGAGAAAGAAAGAAAGGCAGGACAATTTGTCCCATTGGCTAGACACTGTGAAATGGCACAAGCAGAATCAAAAGAGGGATTTGCTCTCTCTGTGAGCAGGACGGAAGAAAAGCAGTTTGTTCCTTGAGAGTGAAGAGCTGTAAAGAGGGTATACAAAAGAATATCTGCTCTTGGAAAGCACTTGACAAAATAACCTTGCACTTGTGTGAAGGAATACCTCTGTAGCCAACAGGCTGCATGTATCTCAGCATGGAAAGACACTGGAATTTCACAGAATGACTGAGATTGGAAAGTGCCTCTGGAGACCACCCTGTCCAACCCTGTCACCCCTGTCAAGGAGTGCTGCCCAGAGCCTGTTGCCCAGTACAATTTGTGAATATTCAATTAACAAAAATAACAGTACATGGAGTCCCATGGTCAGGTCTCCTGTTCTAATAACAGCAGTTTAGTAACAGGAAGAAAAAATTCTAAAAGAAGAATTATCTCATGTACTTGCATGAAACCAGCCATTGAAAAAGCATTCAAAAGAGATGCATTTAACAAACAGAATTATTCCTGCATGTTTTGATCATTTGTGTTCTGAAATTTCTTGGTTTAATTTATTTATTCATTTACAGGAGAGGGCCTATCCAACTGAAGGAAATGCAGTTTTCATACCTGTGGCTACAGGTGGTAAGAAGTAAGTTTTGAGATGTATCTGGCGATAATATTTGAGGTGATGTATGCATGTGCTGCAGAGTGATGCATCTCATCTTCATCTCTATTATTACATGTTCCATGGCTATTGACCATGATTTGTTGATATTTGGGAGGTATGCTTAACTCCTACCAGGACAATGCCAACAGAAAGTGAAGTAGCAATACAACACTGTAAACCCTCTTAATGGTCACATATAGCATATTTTGTAGTAGCCTCATGTGTTTGCTACTAAATTGCTTGACCTTTTTTCAAGATTCTGATCTTTTGGAGATTGAAGATGGTGAGAAAGAGAATGCAAAGGAGGAAAGGATTGTGGCACTTGTCTCCACACCTGTTCTTGGTGGAATAACCAGATTTATATTAACCTAGCTGCTGGCTTTTTTGGACTTCGCAGTGAGGCAGCTCTCCTCACAGGCCAGACATGTGCTTGGTCATTTGGCTGGCTCACATTACAACCCCTCTGACATGGTTGCTTATATGAAACAGACACACATGAATGAAACCACAAGCCCATGACTGGACTTTCCCTTAAGAGGCCTACAACAGGCAACATCCTCAGCAGGCTTGTGGATGCACCCATGAATGCCATGTAAAAGTAATGGCTTTGGCACTGGGAGTGTCTCTTCTTGAGTGGCAACCTAGAGGCAACTCTTAAGAGGACTTTATTCCATTGACTTCAAGGGCAGTGCCACCTCTCCTGGGATGCCGTTCAGCACACTGGGCTTTCTCCGATAGCCAAATCTCAGTTTTCTCATGGCCCATTGGTCCCAGTTGCACCACCTATCAGTAACAGTTTATGTCAAAATTGTGGAGCTTATCTGTACAATGAAGGAAGTTAAAGCATCTTGGTTTTGATGGCAAACCAAGATATGATTAGAATATTTGTTTTACTTAACTGCTTACTTTTTAACTCTTCTTTTGACGGAAAACACACAAGTTAAGAAAACTAAAATTAAAATTTTAAAAAGTCCATGACCTAAGGTGTAGTAGAAATTATTTATTAGCTTAAATCATTGCAATTATGATATATTTCTTCTTATTCCAGTTTTTGCTGAACATTCAAAAACATTATTTTTCAATGCAAACAATGTAAACAAATAATGTATGTCGCCCTGGTTTTTCTACTGTTCCGTGTTTTTACTTTTGTAGTAGAAGTTCTCATGCATTTTCTATAAACATAGCTTTTGTTTTCCTAACCGGCCTAGGATGTTTTCTGATCTTCTGGATTGTTGTTCATTCCTTTCTCCAAGGCGGAGAAAGATGATAGACTATGTTCCTATCCTGTAAAACTGTAGAGGTGTTAACCTCATCTACCAATGTGTGATTGTTTTAAGAGAGGTATAAAAAGGTGAGAATAAAGGTGGGCAGGGTCCTTTTCCCCTGCTGAGTGGTCCTGACCTGCTGTCTGAATCTGCGTGTTCATGTCCAACACTGCGACAAATGTAAACCATGGGGACAATGTAAACATGTAAAAAAGGACTGTATGAGCATTTTTGTTGATATCCATTTGTCATGATTTAAGCCCAGCCAGCAACTCAGCACAACACAACCTCTCTCTACATTAGGATGGGGGACAGAATCAGAAGGATGAAAGTGGGAAAACTCATGGCTGAAGGTAAAGTTAAACAATTTAACAGGTAAAGCAAAAGCCATGCATGCAAGTAAAGCAAAGCAAACTAAGGAATTCATTCACCACTTCCCATGGGCAGGCAGGTGCTCAGCCATTCCCAGGAGAGCAGGGCCCCATCACACACAATGGTGACTTGGGAAGACAAATGTCATGACTCCAAACATCCCCTTCTCCCTCCTTCCTGCTCCCCCTTCATATACTGAGCATGATGCCATATGGTCTGAGATATCTCTTTGGTGTTTGGGGTCAGCTGTCTCAGCTCCCCAAATGTCCTCTCCCAACTCCTTGTGCACGCCCAGCCTGAATTATCAACATTGTTTCTAGCACAGTTCCAAAACATAGCCTCATACAAGCTGCTGTGAAGAAAATCAACTCTGTCTCTGTGAAAACCATCACTCTATTTCAACCCAGTAAACTGCTTCTGTGGGCCTTGAGATTTCTAGATCTCAACCAAGATATCTTGTGGAACTTACAGCTTACTTAAAATTTCGTCACTTATCTGCCTAATAAAAATATTTTCTTCAATAAAACCATTTTCTTCTGTTATAAAACAAAACAGCTATTGAGACAGTCTAAACTTTGAGAAAATAAGTCTTACTAGCTAGAAACCTTTACTAGTTTCTAGAGGTGTATCTGAAGAAAATCAAGAGTTAGAAAGCAGAATTGTTAAAAAAAAAAAAAGAGTCATTCACATGGCTAGTAGCCTATTGTGAAAACATCCTTCTCCTGTTCTGATACTGTATTGTTCCCGTGGCCTGTCTGAAGCTGAGTGAAGCTGCAAAATAGTGGTTGCTTGTAACTTGTTGAAGTAGTACTCCTCCTCAAGAAACCACAGAGTATTTCATATTAGTCTCTGTTGCATTTTTCATCTGTCTATTGCTCAGTTGTACTATGTCCAAGACATATTCATGTGAGTCTTATGTGACCTTTTGAACAGTGTGTGGAACACGAGAACACTGACCTTATCTTGTGCATCTCATTTTCTGGCTTTGTCAAAAGGTCTGTTCAGTAACTCAGGTACCTTGTCAGAACTAGGTCATCACAGGGACTTGTTAGATCTTAAATAAAAAACTTTTCCTGAGCTGTACTGTGAACTGAGATAATCTCCTAGGGGGGAAAACAGTGCTTGAAATAGCATTCTGATGCGACTTATGCTGATATTGAAGTTCACTTAGTTGTTGAATGTGATATGTGTAAGTCAGTATCCATAGGGACTACACATCTTTTGCAGTACTTTAAGCTGTAGTAAGTTTATATCCAGTGTGTGCTTTTAAAAATACATATGGTAGAAGATATATGTTCATGAAAAGGATTTAAAGTCTTTATTTGACTAAAGGGTTGTACGGATTTCAAATTATAGGCTGGATTATTAATTACACTGATGTATGAGAAAATAACATGACAGACATTTTTAGCGAATCATAGCCATCCCTTACCTGTGTTTTCAAATTCTAGATTCAAAGTCAGTGAAGTCTGCGTTTAGACTGTAGTCTAGTTCTTTCAAAAAATTTGATATTGGAGATTGTTTGCAAGATGGATCATGACACTTCATCTACCAACAGTTGTTACTGTTATTTATAGTTTCCACAGCCTTGTTTGCATTCTCATAAACAAGGAAAACAAAGTAGGTCTATTTTGGAACAAAGATCTATAAAAGACTGAAATGCAGGAAAATTAAAAAATAATGTGTTCTGCAATTTATATTAGACTGAGTTTGTCATTCAATTTGATTTGAGTAATTAATCCACTGAAATGATAAGTCAGAGAAACTGTGAGTCAGTGAGGAAACTTGGATTAATTTCCTTATGATAATGAATCTCCCATAATACTTTTACTATTTTTCTCTTCCCTGTCCTCTTCTGTGATGAAAGATACAAATAGAAGTATAATATATGTTAAATGATAAAACACAGATCTGGATTTTAACCTTAACATTCTCCAGCCATCTTAAATTTAACAGGAAAAGGGGTTTGAAATGCAGGAGCTTTAAGTTTACTGATCCCATGCAAAGAAGAACACAGAATGTGTCTGTCATCGTTTTCATTTGTGAATTGGGTTTTTATGGCCAGGTTTTGGCACTGGGGGTGGGGGCTTGTTTGGATCCAATTATTATTAAGGTTCTTAGAAATACCTCTGCCCGAATTAAGGTGCAAACGAGACCATATGCCAGTCAATAGTAAGGGTTTTATTTGATGGTAAATATGGAAGAGAGAGAGAGAAAGAAAGAGAGATGTAGAAAATAGGTGGGGGGGCACAGAAAGAGGGTGACAGGGACAGAATAAGGAAAATATCACTACTCCGTGGATCCCAACGATGTTCTGTTGATGCTGTCCAGCTGGTCTTCTTGGTGGTGAAGGTCCCCCCAAAAAGCAGAGAAGCCGATGGGTTTATATATGCTCAGGCCAGGTAGCAATGTCCAGGCATGTCTCTCTGGAGGAGGGGGTGCAGTCTCTTACAGCAAACTCTGGGTCTGTTGCATCACGTGCAGTCCTGTGGTGCAGGGCCTCTCACGTGAATGTCCCGTGGATGTGGCCTCTGGGGTTGGGGGTTCCACAGCTGGGCTGGTTTGTGTAATCGGAGGATGGGCGTTTATTGCCTCTGACCAGAGGTTATGCCAGCACCCGAAACCTCCTCCNGCAAAACTTTATATCAATGTTTGAGGCATGGACTATTTTCAGTCTCTGACAGGGCTACAGGCATGTCTTCTGAGAGAAGCTGCCAGAAGCTTCCCCAGTGTGTGATAGAGTCAATGCCAGATGGCTTCAGGAGACCCACTGCTGGCCAAGGCTGAGCCCATCAGTGATGGTGGTAGTGCCTCTGGGATAACATAGTTAAGAAGGGGAAAGAAGTTACAGAACAGGAGAAAATTGCAGCCAAAAATGAGAGGAGTGAGAATATGTGAGAGCAACAACTCTGCAGATTGGTAAAGGAGGGGGAGGAGGTGCTCCAGGAGCTGGAGCACAGATTGTCCTGCAGCCCTTGATGTAGACCATGGTAAGACAGCTGTGCCCCTGCAGCCCCTGGAGGTCCACAGTGGAGCAGAGATCCACCTGCAGCCTGTGGAGGACCCCATGCCAGAGCAGAGTGATGCCCAAAGGAGTCTGTGATCCTGTGCTAAGCCCATGCCAGACCAGGCTCTTGGCAGGACCTGTGGTCCCATGGAGTGGGGAGCACACACTGTCAGGACTTGTGATCCCGTGGTGGACCCACACTGAAGCAGTCTGTCCCTGAAGGACTGCACTCTGCGGAAGGGGCTCACGCTGGAGCAGTTTATGAGGAACTGCAGTCTATAGGAAGGGCTAACATAGGAGAGAAGGCTGATGCAGCAGAAGGGGAAACATAGGAGAAGTGGAGGACTGTCTCCCATGGAAGGGACCCCACAGTGGAACAAAAGAAGTGTGAGTTGTCCTCCCCCTGAGAAAGAAGGAGCAGCAGAGACAACCTGTGGTGAACTGATCCCAACCCCCATTCCCCATCCTCCTGTGCAGCTTGAGAGGAGGAGGCAGAGAATTTGGGAGTAAAGTTGAGGCCATGTCACAATCCACCTAGTAGGAGGCATGATGTTCATTCATTATTAATTTTAGTCAGGCCGAACAAAGATACAAGTCCACATGTCAGGGAACTCTCATGCTTTTATTACATAACAGTCTTAACTCTTGCCTTGCTAGGTACTACCTAGCCCATTCTCTCTAACAGGTAACGAATGTGTAGTATGAATTATCTTCTCATATTAGAGTAATAAATAATATTGCTTGAAGAGTTGAAGCCACACTCCTCAAAGGATGAGTGCTACTTTTCTGTTTGTTTGTCCCTGCATGGACAAGAAAATCTCCTGGCCAGTTTTCCCTTACTCAGTCCTTTCTATTAACTTTTCATTCTTGAACTGGGAGTTAGCACAATATGGTAAATAACAAAACAATATGATGAGGGCAGGGTAAGCTCTGGCTTCCTAAGCACTGAAGGACTGCATTTCTTGGAGTTAAAACTGTTACAGCTAAACAAGGAAGTCAATAAAGGTCCAAGCCATTTTCAACTCACTCCTGTCAAGATCACTAAGCCTGCATTTCACAGGTCTGGAAATTGATTATATTGATATTTACACCTTGCCTATCATTTGATGTTTCTTGTACTTCCTGTGCACTGGTGTTCTCTGTTGAATGAATGCCCAACACCTGTGAAAATAATGGGTTTGTCTCTGGTTTGCTCTCTGTAATGGGTGTATACATAAAATCTAATCCCTTACTTTTGAAATGAGCATATCTTAAGTTAAAAAACAGTCTGTTATGCTGAAATAAAACAAACAAAATCTTTCCATGTAGAGAATGTTCTTATGAAGAAATTTCAAAAGTTAAAATAGTATAGAAACAAACCAGTAAAACATCACTGTAAGTTTATATATTCACACTTCAAGGGTGATTTATTTATCAGTTTGCTAATCCCATCATGGAAGCAGCATAGCCCATAAGCAACAAGCTATTGGCTTCAGAATATGATTCATTTGACCAATAACAATGAGGACTCTTGTCATAAAATTTTGCAGTGTGCTCATCTACTTTTAAAGCTAAACTTTGACCATAATCTTGTGATGTATAATTTGGGAATAATGGAACATGAGTTACAATACCTCAGCAAAATATGTGCCAGTGGGATTCTAAGCTAGGCCAGCAAAAGTATTTATTTGTGTGAAAAAGAATAAAAGAGGTTTATATAATCCTATAGTAAACATCTAAAATGGAAGACAGAGAAAAAGGAATCCTAAGTTACTTGTCAGCTCTGACAATGTATGGTTGAGCAAAAGTATTTCTAAGGCTGCAAATCTCCTTGCCTAGTGTTTGACAGGTTTGTGAAGGGTAGTTAAAAACTAAGTCCATCTGAAAGCAAGAAGTGAAGTCAAAAGCATTGGATTTCTTGCACTCCAGTCTTCTTTCAGCTAATGCAGCTCAAACAACCAAGTCAGGCAGCAAACAGAAATTCTCTGACATGCAGTTACTGCTGTAATCATAATCCAACAGAAGTAACAAATCAATCTTAAACTGTACCTGCGGTTATTTAGAAGATCTAGCAAATGTATCATCAAGTGTATATTTATGAAAGCTAATTTTAACCATAGTCTTGACATCAAAAATTGTTTCTGTTTAAGATAGAGCCTAGGTACAGCCTTACTGAAACATGGAACTAAGAAAAGCTGTTACCTTAGCTATAGATAATCATATGGGCACGTGGGTATTATTAAAGCAAGGAAGAAAAATGAGGACCTTGCAAAATTCTTTTCTTTTACATATCCATATCTCAACCTGCTGCTCTTTAAGGGCAGTGATGCTAAAGATCAGCTGCTTTTGCACGCCCTGTATTATCTGTTGTAAGTGAAGCTTGCAAACATGGTCTCTGACTTGTATTTAAATGGCCTTAAGAGAGCGACAAAAGCAGTTGCAAGCTTGCAATTGATTAAATGTGAAATACCAATTTCTGCTGCTGTTTCTTTCTTTGAAGGACAGTAGTTATCCCTCATCAATCTTTCATTAAAATAATAATCCTTCATTAGAAGGGTAATACCCTTTAATTCAGATGAAGAACAATGGCTTTCGACAAAAAAAGTTTTCTTACCTGGTTAATCAGAATGCACTAAGTAGTGCACTTAGTAACTCCACAACTTAGCCATTATGGATCTTTTAATGTTGTTAATGTCAATGTTGGCTTGTTTCAAGCATCAGAAGAAGTCAGCAGCTCAGTGAAATTTAAAAATTCTGACTAGGTTCATGGTGGCACAGTAAAAAAGTCTAATTAGCTCTCACCATGATAAAACTAATTCATACTCTGCAGTTTCATCCAACTACTGGTGCTAATTATGTATAAAAATAAAATCTGCTTTATTGCATAAAACCAGTCTTTTCAAGTCTATCTTGCACATTTTATATAACTTTTAATTTCTCTGCATGCATGTGAACTTTGCCTTCTGATCTGAAATCAGTGCCAGTGCCTGATTCATCAAAACTCTGGCAAATATTGCAAGCCTCTTCTCCTGAACAACTGTAGGACGGAAGGATGGTACAGGGCACAGATGTTCTGAATATTTCTGCTTTATGCTGATCTGTTTTTCTGTGATTTTTTTTCCAGTCTTTCTGTCGTCATTATGTGAAGTCTTTGTTTTCCCCTGCAAGCAGAATGACTGTCTGACTCTGCAACCTGCCTGCAGGTTTGTGACCTCATGTTCCTCTCTCTTCCTGCCTACCTAGCACAGCAAGTTCCTTGCTTCTTTGATTAAGGGATGAACAATTTATTCTCTGTGCATACCTTTCATACTGCATTTTTCTTTCTTAGTCATCTTTCATGAAGCCCTAAGAGATAGCCCAAGAAACTTCAATCGCACATTGAATAAACAGAGTATTAGATGTTCTTTGCAAAAAAAAAAAAAAAAAAAAAAACGAAAGGAATACAGNNNNAAAAAAAATATAAAGTTTTTGTAAAAAAAAAAAAAAAAAAAAAAAAAGGAGAGGATTACAGAGTTTTGGTTTGCTTTCCTTCTGCTTAATGTGGAACTAACATGAGTTAAATGCTTCTCATAATTATTATTTTTGATCCAGGCAACTCCTGCAGAGTCAAAAGAAAATACAGGGAAGCCAAACAATCCTAAGTCTTGGTGTCTTAACCATTTATTGCCAAGGGAAATAAATCACATTTTTAAATTTCACCAAAAGGAAAGATTTTGTAATAAGCCTGACCTATGGTATTGCTATGTAATATTTTGAGTTTGGTTTTCAAATTTTGCAGTGCATATTTAACTAAACATACTTCATGTTGTTACATTTGTCAGCTACAATTGAATTGGTATGCATGAGATAATTACATTTCTGGTCACAATGGAATTGTACATGTCTCCTAACATTTTTAGACATAAACTCTTCAATTAAAACTGTCAGATTTCCAAAATAAATTTTTAAATGTATGTCTTATTTAAAAGGCATGGGTTTCTATCCAGACATCATTTTGACATGGAAATGAGTACAGAATTCACACAACGTTCTTGCAATAGAAACAGAAAAGTAGAGTATTGGAAGCATCCAAATTTTTTTTCATAGATGATAGCACTCCCTAAACTTTAACTTCCTTTTGCAAGTACAGGAAGAGAAGGGTAAATGAACCTTTCAAATAGTTTATAGTTTTTTCTACCCATTTAAATTTGTGCAAGCATTGCTTCTTTTCAGGCAAAAAATAACGATTTTTTGCCATACTTCCCACTAAATTGATGCTGAGATTTCAGACATATTTTGGTAGTTTCCATTAGTTCTGTTTTCACTATGGGACTGAAAAGTAAGCCACACACTTCTTTTGAGAGATTGTGTTTTATTAAAACAGCTCTGTTAACTGACAGTTGTGAAAGTCACAGCTATCTCTGACAAGATACTACATTTTGGAGCTCTGGTCTCATTGAGGTGGTTATTCTGAAAAATGGTATGAGTATTTAGTAGCAATAATGACACTGGGGCTAAGAGGTGAATGCAGCACATGCACCACATTTTTCTAAGACTGACTATCCTCATTAAATAATAGAATCATTACTTTACATCTCAACTGCTAAGTGAAAAAATATTTTTTTAATTGGCACAGAAGCACTAAACCCATGATACTCTCCTGTCAAGGAACTAGGAGTAAGCGGTAAGACTGATTTTTTTTTGCTTTCACAGAAATTACATTGAAAGGCAAAATGTATTTGTAGAACATCACTCATGTATTAACTATGAGAGTCTGACCATGACAAATGATGTACTGCATACAACATCTACCTTGAGTAACTGTGAGAGTTCCTAGCTCTTTAAACACCAATTTTTCAATTCTTAAGTGTTAGGTTTCTAGCAAAGTGCAGGAAAGTCTTGTTGCTTTGACAAGCCAAGTCCATCACCAGGCTTATTGTTTCAGCAGAATTTTTGTAATACTTATGTCAAATCTTAAACATAATGCCGTAAATTCTTCTATGTTCTAAGTGTTAGACCACTGAAATGAAAAAACAAGTATAAACAATAAGAAGCTGAGCCAAACTGGTGCAAAATTTAAAACCCCCAAATCAAACCTGTATACTTGCACATTGGTGTGAACTGGTGTATTCCCTAAGATATGGCAGAAAAATTAGTGAACATGCAAATTTTTACAAAGTAGGATGGCACAATGCAAATGCCTGAAACACTTAAAGGCAAATATCTCCTTTGTTCTGACCTCCTAGGGCCCTGGCACTTTCTAGCAGGTGGCACTATAAGAACATATTTAGCATCGCTCTTTGTTCCTGCATTAATATTTCCACCACAGTACTTTGTCCCATAATAACAGGAAAATTTTGCACATGTACAACAATGAATGAGAAAATGGAATATATTATTTGACTGTTGTAATGGTAGGAATGTACATTAATTGGACAAGGTTGTGGTATAACAGAGAATCCTGAGGTGGCTGGTACAAGAGGACCATACCTGCAATACAAAGCTAAAGTGTATTCACAGTACCTCACTCAAAATATCCAGAAGAATAACTACAGACATTAGAGTAATTGCTTCCCTGAAAATATATTAAGATATAATTTTTGAGTTCTTAGGAATCAGATACACCTCTTGCTACACTGGAAACTGTATTCTAAAAGTGTGTAAAGGCAGAGTATTCTGCTGCTAGGATGTTAAATTGGTAAAAACATTTACTTTTATCTACAGTTGGTTTAAACTTGCAACAAAGTGAGGTACACAGTCTCCTCAAACTTCTTCTTGTCTTGAATACTTCTCTATGCAAATTAGTCTAAATTAAGTAGTTTGACCTTTGTTAAGGATTTCTTCTACAATATTTATTAAAATAATGTTTACAAAAAAATTAAAGACAAATATTCTGGAGGGATCAGTATATTTGTTGCAAAATTATCATGTTAGTGGCATCTTGCAATTAATTATCTGAAATTATCTTGCAAGAACTGATTGAAATTCAGGAAAGTAAATACAGGATGGCACATCTAAACAGGAATAGTTAATTATGCGCATTCATGATGAGTCCCAACAGGTTCTTAAGTGATTCATGCTGCAAAGGAAGCAATCCTCATTGCATTTATATATAACCCATAAGATGTGTGAAACAAACACGTTGTGTTGTTGATAAGACCTTACCTATTTTGCAAATGAACATATATAGAAATGTATCAGGGAATTTGAGATTGCTTTGACTGCATTGTTCAGAAGTCTGACAAATCTAAAACAATTTTAAAACAAAACTTTACTAAATTCACATTTCATTAACAACACTAACAGTTTATTTAATTTATTAAATTATTAGTAGTATTAACTAATATTAACAGTTAGTTATTTCATGTTATTGCTACTCATGTCTACCTATATACAACTATTAATCCTTAACACCTGTGTCACACATGAGCTCCAAGTGTACACCACCAGGGTGCTGATGCTGTATATTTAGCAGTGATAGGCCATGGATCTGGGGGGTTCTTGGCCTCCAGGCTTATTTGCAAGGTCTGCTCTTTTTATTTTTATTCACTGTTTTGCAAAATTCACTGTTTGGGTCACCGCATACACATTTTCCAATGCCTGCTATGTGCAACTGCACAGATCTCTGTTTGATGGGTTAGTGGTCAGACTGCTCACACTCTTCCATAAAATGCCCATACTTTGTGTTTAGCTATGTCAGCACAATGTCACAAAATATTTACATTATTTTAGTACATGTTGATTTCAATTCAAGACAAGCTAATATTATTATATCCTAATTAATATTTTTTGTAATTTACATCACAAGCCCTTTCTTTGATCACAGCCAGAAATATCTGTCTGGTTTGAGGCATGGAATTTAAAAAGTGATGTGGGTATAGCACAGAAAATCCAGAAAAGAACAATGAAAATGATTGGAGATTTAGGAATCTTGGTTTATGGAAAAACTTGGGCAAAACTGGGATTGTTCAGCCTATGAGTTTATCTTTTTTTCCTTCATACAGCCTCTCTGAGTGTTATTAAGCATGGACAGGGCACCTGCTAGCACCAAGCCTGGCATTGCAGGACCTTGATGCCATAGGTACTGCTGCAGAAAGCACCCTGTACAGGATTTACAGCAGACATAAAGTTTATAGGCTGAAGTTTAAAGTTTATAGGTTTGCCACACAAACACACAGATGTATGTGTGACAGCTGGGCCAGAGGACAAAATTGTGAAAGTTAGGAGAATGTTGGAAAATCCTGAAATCCCAGCTGCTTTGAGAATTCCCTTGTGGTTTGACTGACATCACTATAACCATGTGCTTGAACTCTCCTTTCTGCAGTGAAGTTGAAATAGACATCGAAAAATAGAAGTTGAAAATAGACCTTCTGTGAAAAAAATAATTTTCAATAAACAGGTTACAGAACTCTTGTGCACTTTCTCAGTATCCCTCAGTGTGAATATTGCTGGCTGTTCTCTTGGTTGGAGGGGTAGACATGTCAAGAGAATCTTAGCAGAATGAAGGCCACATAGGAGATACTAAGAAGGCCTTTGCACACTTATGGCTATTTATTTCATATTTTCTCATGTATTAAAAACAAGTATTTTCATCTTGTTAACATTGTCTTAAGAATAAATAACTGGGTATGTTCTTGCCTGGTAAGATGCTGTAGTTATAAGCCTCTGCTGTGTTCTGTGCATGCACCCGTGCACATGGACACCTGGCATGATGGGGTTTTGCTTAAAAACCACAAGCTAAATAAGCATTAGAATTTGAAATTTTTCTAACAATTAGAAGCATATGTTAAGTGTTTGGGCCGAGGAACATTCATCACTCAGGTGTATGACCCTGGATTTTCTCTCTATCTGTAAGGACGGGGGAAGAAATCTCTTTCTAGCTTAAAATCAGTATCACTGTTCATGATGAGCAAGTGTTTCCATGTCAGTCTTCTTACAGTTCTATCTTTATAATCCACAGAGCTTCAGTGAGACTTCCATGCTCTTATGGGAGGATAAAACTTGATTTATAATCTTTAAGCAACAACATAAATTAGTTTTGGAGATAGCTTTATTTCCCATTTTTTCTTCTGTAGGAAGTGGCTGAGTTGTTTTTTAAAGAAGACAATTCGAGAGTATTGTCCTTCTGTACATCACCTGGACACCCTTTTTTTTGGAAAACTTAAAAACATTTTTTTACATGCCAGTAAATCACACAAGCTTTCTCTATCTGGAAAAGTGTCCTATCCCAAAGATACCCTGGAGCAGACAGATTATAGTCCTACATAGACCTAGAATTATTTTTCAAGAGATTGAAATGAAATAACGCCATTTAGAGTCTATCCTCATATAGGATAGATACGGGATCCTCATATAGGATAAGCACATTAGATCCGAAAGGCTAGACTTTGGCATGTAAATTTTATGTATGTTATAAACTGCTTGCAGATCTTTGTTGTGTGCATATGAATGCCAGCAGCTGTTGGACTGCCCTGTACTCTACCTCTACCAAAGCAATATGGAGCACCAAGAATTTATTTAGTTTTAATCATAAAATCACTGAATGGTTTGGGTTGGAAGGGACCTTAAAGATCATCTAGTTCCAACCGCCCTGCAATGGATAGGGATACCTTCCACCAGAGCAGGTTGCTCAAAGCTCCGTTCTGCCTGGCCTTGAACAATTTTGCACAATTTGCAATATTAATCTGAAGTTTTCATCTCAGAAATCATTGCAGCAGATGGAAATGCAACTGTCAAAATAATGAAACCTGTGTAACTAATACACATATTCTGACCTTGCTTTCCAAGAGAGGGCTTTAAAAGCCTTTGCCATGTAAGGCTATGTAACAACATATGTCACCTATTAGGAATACAAATATTTTTAATTCTTCTACTCTATGCTAGAAAATCTGACACTAAGAGGTGGAATGCTGTTATTACTTTGACATCAATTATCCTACACTCATTTTAAACAAGAACCTTTGCAGATTTTGTTCCTTTGTCCATTTTGGTTTTCCTTTTCTGTCAGTTATCTGTTGCTTCCCCTTTTATTTGTCAGTGGATTTAATCTCAGCAATATTGCAACTCTTTCTGAACTCCATCCTTAGTTGAGTAGAGGGGATTTTTTTATTTATTTGTTTGTTTGTTTTTCTGTTGTGGCTAGTTTATATTCGATGTTTTTAAAATTATTTTTGAAGAAAGACTCATGTTTAAAAGGAAGGTCTACACAAAGTGCACTAAGTACATTTTTATATACTATCTTATGCCCTCTCTTGGCAGTAAAAGTCAATTCTGAATTGCTTTAGCAAGAACTATAAAAATGTAAATTGCTAAGATCTGATTTGGTCTTATTGCCTGAGCTGAGTTCTAACAGCTAAATCTAGAATATATAGCTGCTGAAGCTTATTAATACAGGATAATTTACATATTCAGAAGGATCCTGTTATAGTCTCCTCTTCTCAGTTAATATAAGATGAATGAGAAAAAAAGCTCCAGAGGACATCTAAATAAGGTTCTGAATTTGAAATTTTTGCCTTCATTTAAAATTTAGAATTCCTTTAGAAGTATATCAGCTTATGGTGTCTCATTCTCCCTTTTTTATTTTTAAAGGCGGTTTCAAAGAATGAAACATATTGTTTATTTCATATGGGTTGCAATTTTAGAAAAAAATGATTATATAAAGAAACAAAGCTATTGTTTTGTCTTTGATCCTAACGATCCAAATAAAATGTAATAAAATTTTCCAATCATATCTCTGTGATGTAACAAGAGAAAGGTGTACGTATACCAAAAGTAATACTCTGTATTTTTTCAAGACTTTTGCCAAATTATTCCAGTTTATGCTGCAATATAGCAAAGTAGAGAAAATGATCTTTTTTTTCCTGTATTAATTGTTTGATATTAGATCCTGATCCAGCCAGTCACATGTGTACTCTGCACATGATACCTTCAGCAGAAGGAATTTGCAAGAGCACATAAAGAAGATAAGAATGTTTATATATTTCACACATTGTATATAGTAGTTGTGGGAGTAGTGTTATTTACTTCATAAGTGGACATTCTTTTAATTTAAATAGACTACTTAAACCCTGTCAATTTTTCAGTAGGAGCAGCTTTTCTTGCCAGAAATAATCTGATTGATTTCAACATGAGAAGATAGACTCTGCAAAAAGCTCAAGATGTTAGACAAATTTTGCGGTCCAATAAACATGAATTTGACAGATGGAACTTGCTAGCATGGGATCTTTTCAATCTTATGATTCAAAATAGACCAGACATTTGTGTAGATGTTATCTTCAGACCAGCTACCTAGAATGGAATTGACAAACACTGTGAAATCCCATAAACTGTTTACCAGCTGCAGTCAATTATGTGGTTTTGGTATTCTTGGATATTTGTGTGTAGTACAGCCAGCAGGCAGAACTGCCTGGAGCTAATCTAGTACTACCCAGCTCACAGATCACATCAAATGATTCCAGTATCAGGCTCACAGCTTCAGCAGAGCTGCCCCACATTTTTCAGAGGTAACACTTCTAAAGACTTCAGTGATAAAGAACACATCAGACCTCTAGGCATTCTCAAGAGGAGAGAAACAGATTGGTAGTAGGCAGAATGTACTTTCATCTGAACCATTTGGTGATTTTTCCACTCTCTTCTTTAGATAAACCTAACTTTCACCATAGTAATTGTTCAGTGAACTTCAAATTAAGTGAATGACTGCAGATCTAACAGGTATGATAAAGTTGCCGACTACAATCTAAATTCTGTGATTACTGAAATTTTTGTGTAAGGAGAGACTGTGTGATGGGACTTTGTCCTGAGGAAATGTGTTGCCAGTACACAAAGATGCACAAAATTTAAGCTAAGTTATATGTACATATGTTATTAAACAAATGAGAGATGTGAAGTCTAGTAAAGCCATAGACATTTAGATTTGCCAAGATTTACAAAAACACTCGCAAAGTATTGTAGAATGAGTAGCTCTAATATCATTGACATAATTTATTGTTTCTCATAATATTAACATTGAAGAGAATTCTGGCTAATATATCCTGAAATTTTTCTGGAAAACAAACATAATCTCTTCCAGATTAGCACTGAAACCACACAAACAATTCACACTTAAAAAAGCAGGGATCTACATTAAAATATTTGGCAAATTTACATAAAATCTTAATTTAAGAAGGGATAATATAATATTTAATTATTATAAAGCCAACTTCAAATAATGAATTATTCTTCCCCTTAATTAACATTTATATCATTTAGTCATTTTATCATCCCTCTACCATTCCATAAAGCTAGCTGTTGACTGTTCAGAAAATTGATATAGCAGTAGCAAAAAGCCAATAGTGATAATATATAGCATTTTTTTTATATATTGCACCCCGACTCTGTGGGTATTTCCACAGATCCATTAGATGGTATCAGGTATATATTTTGTTCTGTAAATTGCACCAAAGGAGTCTTTTGTTATGCCCTCAAATTTTTGTTTACAGGGAAGCAAGCAATCACAGACTCTGTCAGAATCACAGAAAAACTTTGGCATCCCACAAGTCACTCAGAAAACTGCATATTACCAGGAATAAGATGGCAGCAGGTACTTTAATTTGACCATGCTTATTCACACAAAGAATTTGTGACTCAGATGAAAAAATCCACACTTGGCACAACAGTGTTTAGGTAGAGACGCATTCTTTGCTACTAGAGTTTGTGGTATCTTGGTTATATCTCATTCTGACATTTTAATTAGAAACTTACACTTAATGCTTTTATATTTTCTATTCTGTGATAAATGCAAGTAGTAGTTCAGTCAAGGTTTCTAAACATATTCAGACACTTCAAGATGCAGACAAAACTGTAGTAGGATTTACAAAATCTTGTAGAAATTAATTATGAATTTAATAGCCAGGTGCTTCTGAAAGTCTAATTGGGTGAGTATTTGAATTTTTAACAGCCCCTTGCAAATAAAAATCTGAGCAGTATAGGCTCCAGAAGAAAAATAAGGATATTTATTTAATCTTTTAAATTAAATTTCAAATTTAATACCCCTAGAAAATTTATTTATTTTGTTGTTTATGTCTTCGATTCAGATTGCTTTGCTCTTTAAGTAGCAGAGCAGTGAGGATCTCCACATGCATTAATGCAATTCAGTGCAATTTATTTTTCATAGTGGCTTTTACATCATATACTCTAAACCCATCAATTCTGTGTATGATAGACCTAATGACGGTGAACAATGAACAATTGAGCAACAATAAAGAAAATATATTTTATTTTCAGAGTAGATAATTTGTGACATTTTTGGGGAAAAAACTAATTGTGGTTGGTTGACACTGGCTGGGTGCCAGGTGCCCACCAAAGCTGCTCTATGCTCCTCAGCTGGACAGGAAAGAGAAAATGTAACACAAGGCTCATGGGCTGAGATATGAGCAGGGAGGGATCACTCACCAGGTACTGTCACGGGCAAAACAGGCTTGACTTGGGGAAATTATTTTAATTTATGAATAATCAATTGGAGAAGAATAATGAAAAATGAAACCAAATCTTAAAAACACCTTCCCCCTATCCTTCCCTTGTTCCCAGCCTCAAGTGCAATCCGTAATTCTCTACCACCTCCCAGTGCAGCAGCACAGGAGGATGAGTTGCGGTCATTTCATCACAATTGTCTCTGCCACTCCTTCCTCCTCAGGAGAAGGACTCCTTACACTCTTCTCCTGCTCCAGAGTGGGGTCCCTCCCATGGCAGACAATCCTCCATGAACTTCTCCAAAGTCAGTCCTTCCCACAAGTTGCAGTTCTTCATGAACTGCTCCAGCGTTGTCCTTTCCGTGGTGTGCAGTCCTTCAGGAACAGCCTGCTCCAGCATGGGCCCCCTACAGGGTCACAACTCCTGCCAGAAAACCTGCTCCAGCATGGGCTCCTCTCTCCATGGGGCCACAGGTCCTGCCAGGAGCCTGTTCCAGTGCTGGCTTCCCACAGGGTCTTTTGGGCATCCACCTGCTGCACTACAGACCTCCATGGACTGCAAGGGCACAGCTGCCTCCCCGTGGCCTTCCCCATGGGCTGCAGGCAAATCCCTGCTTTGGCACCTGGAGCACCTTCTCCCCCTGCTTCTTCACTCACCTTGGTGCCTGCAGACTTGTTCCTCCCACATAATCTCACTCGTCTGTTCATTGGCTGCAATTGCTTCTGCACTGTCACCTTTTCTCTTGCTGAACTATGCTGTCCCAGAGGTTCTGCCACTGTCACTGATGGGCTCATCCTTGGCCAGTGAGGGGTCAGTCTTGGAGCTGGCCGGCATTGGCTCTGTTGGATATGGGGGAATCTTCTGGCAGCTTCTCACAGAAGACAGCCTGGTGACTCTCCTGATACCAAAACCTGGCCACACAAAACTACTACAGCAGTATACTGTATTTCAAGTGTAATAGAAAGGTCTTTTGAGGATGTTCCCAGTACAAAGGGGAAAAAAAACAATAAAGAAATATTTAGTAAGATTAAAATACGAATATCATGTAATAAATTTGGTCATATGGGTCCATATAACCATAAAATTCACTGATCATTGATTTACAACGTCCTTGTTATAAAAATGTAGTTTAAAAGTAGGAAAAATAAATTTGGTGATTAGTGGAGGGGTAGTTTGTCTAACTGTGGGCAATTGAGTGACATTTCCTGGCAATATTAAGAGTAGGTCTTGTGGATGTATTTTCAACAAAATTACCTCAGCTGGATAAAAATTTTTGGGGTTCATATCATTGATGAGAAAGTACCTTTCTGTGAAGGGGTTCCTAGGAGTAAGTTAAATTTTGGTGACTATAAAGGAGATAAATGCCTCAAGATTTAAAATAAAGTCCTTGAAAGCAGTGATGGGGTTTCAAATCCCCTAGTATGGTCAGTGCAATATGTTCTACATTGATTATCTGATTACAGCACTATTGAATGTCATTGGAGGATTTTCTTTCAGTCTCTTCTTGTGGCTTGTTCCATCATATATAAGATATCCACTATTCCTTTGGATAAGATTACTGTAATCAGTAGGTTTAAAAGTATCTCACAGATAAAGATTTTGAACTAAAATATATCACACCCCATTTAGGAGATGCTCTTTCAGCTTTTTAGTGAAAAATAGCAAACTGCTTAGTTTGGGAGTTTTGGTTTTTTTTTTTTTTCTTTTTCCTTTTTTACTTTTGATCAGAATGGTGAGAGACTTTAATGACATTTTATTTCAAGGTTTTTTTCTGAAAGCTCACATTTACAGCCCCGAATTCCCAGAAAAGTTAACATAGTCTCAAAAAACAATGTCTGTGAGAAGACATTTCACTTATTATTAAATCTGGGTGTTCTGAAGCCTCTGACATTTTGTGTAACGTGAAATTGTGCTTCATCCATTATGAGACTATATATGTTTAACTCCAAATTCTCAAAGAAAAGAAAGGAATGGTATCTTTATTTCTGAAGAGATTTGTCTATTCTTAAATTTAAATAGAAAAATTACCTGTACAAAACTGTCAAAATGCCACCATCTCAAGGAGAATTTTGACCACCTAGTTTCTGAGGTTTGCAGATGTCAAAGAGTATTTTTTTGCTTTCCAAAACTGTTAAAGAAATTTGCTCCAGACTGATGGGCTGCTGAGAAGATTTTAGCAATAAAATAAAGCTTGTTAATTGCAGCTGAAACCTGAAACAGATTCCTCCGTGACAGTGTGGATTCTAAATTTTGCTAAGCCTGTCTAGACCTGTATTTAACTTGTATTCACAACCTGCAAAATTATCATTTTCCACAAATCCCAATGTACATTTGAGATATAAAATGGCTGACCAGAAAAAAACCATCTGGAGATAACTGTTGTAAAACACATACTCTGATAAAGTTCACCCTGAAGCCTGATGGAGTGATACCACCGCCACTGACTGAAGGTGTGCATTATTACAGAGACAACCAGAACATTTCTGTGAGAGCAGCCCAGAAGTGGAGCAGTTGTGCAGCCTGCATCCTTGGAGGTTTCCATGACCAAATTGGATAAAGCCCTGAGCAACCCAATCTGAGCATATTACTGTCGTTGCTTCAAGAAGGGCTTGTACTGGAGACCTCCTGAGGTCTCTCTCAGCCTGAATTTTCCTATAACCTTTTGAGTATCAACCCTGTTCGCACTTTGCAAAGGCACAAGTTTTTCAGTTTGTTCTGGGTTCCCAACATTTTGGTCTTGTTGCACAGACACTCGCATACCAAAAAAAATATAAAATTTATGGAATTCTGGATGGGATAATGCTCAGTATCTTAAATCACTTGACTGCCTCTACTATGCAGAGATTACCTGGGAAATTATCGGTACACAGTGTGGGCATTCACGACGCCAAAAGCTTTTAAAAACTGTCTGTACTAAGGATGTAACTTTAAAAATCATGCTTTCATCCTTATATCACAACTCCATATGTGTTGCCACAGTGTTTGTAAAGAATGAATCTTTTATCTTCACATATGTAGGATACACACCTAGTAATATATCTCGGAGTTGAAAGCCTAGATGCCTTCAGTAGAGATCATTGCAATATGATACTTTTAGGCTTGAAAGTACCAGCTCTGAAAAGCAAGATGCTTTTTTTTAGAGTGCAAATTTACATCCTGTGTAACAGAGGGACAAAGACCACTTATTCTACTCTTTCTGTAAGGAATGTTGCACCCTTCATAAACACTCTCTTCACCCTGATGAGAAAGTTCTTTGGAGATATTTCAATATTTTATTCATATATAAAAAATCCAGTATATTATATATTCAAAATTAGTTAGGGATATTTAGCAGAAAAACAAATAAGACAAGGAGTTTTATATTTGTGACAAGAAGATAAAAGTGTCAAACTTGTTCAGCAAAGACAGTGGTTTGTCTCTACACGTCCACTCTGATAACTTGAGAGTGGTGAGACAGACTGTGGTGTAGGTTATGTCTGACCTGACTGGCACGAACAAAGCTCTGCTGAGGAAAACGCATTTTTTTAGATTACCGTGTAATACATACCCTTCAACAAAGAAGATTAAAACATCACTCTCTTGGTAATTTCTTAATTATATGGATAAAATACACTTTAAACAACCTGTTGGATATCTATCGTCTTTGGGACTATGGACTCTCAAGGTCTACGCAGCTAAAGACAGCCTAATCAAATACATTTTTAAGCTCAGTTCATTCTTCTCTATATAGCTGAATACAGGGTTTGAGTGTTATTGCAGAAAATACTGTATGCTTGCACAGTATTAAGAGTTGATTAATACTCTTCCCAATTAATATTACATGAAAACCAAACCCTAACAGACATTTAGCCACAGCCTTTTATATTACTAAAATAAGCTAATTAATAGATTTTGGAATTCTTTCATAAATACACATGGGAACTTTTTCTTATTTTAAATTTCAGTGTCATCTAACATATAGTGTTATTTCTGAACTACTTCTGTTGCTGTGCACTTGAAATCTTATTTAATATAACATACTCTCTTGGTTAGCATTACACCTACATTACTCAGAATACCATTTTCACACTGGATAGATTTATTCATCAAGCTTTATACATGTGTGTGTGAGCCATGCACCCTTGACTCTTAACACAGCAGTGAAGTCAGCACTTTTAGGGTGACGGTCATCTTGATCTGTTTTCAATGACTGCTTTAGTATGAGATGAATTACACCCAAAAAAGTACTCACTTGTCTGATTAGGTTTACCCATGCAAAAGATGACTGGCTCAGATATAGAGCATTTCACTGTAAATGCTGACATTTGATAAGATGTATCACCTCCCCCAAATACACAACTGGACATATACGAATCATTTCCAACAATCAGGAGGCATACTTGCAGTCTAATTACATCTTTTCATTCAAGGTAAAAAGACAATAAATTATCTATAGATAAATAATCCAATCAAATAAATAAAACTCCTGATAATTATCAAATCATGTTCAAATTTTTTTCCTGTAAAATAGCATAGTAAAAAAATAATTTTACTATGAAATTAATGTAATGCTAAAAGTGTTTATTTCCTTTCAGTAGAGCTTAGGAGTGTATAGGACATATGTGCTTTCCAACTTCATGTTTAATTATATTCATTCCAACCATAAAAATGCTAGTATCCTGAAAAGCCTTTCTTGATGCTTGATTCTCATTCATTTTTGTGTCATTATCAAAAAACATTTTGCAAAAATAATTATCTTGTATTATTTTCGTTAATGAAATGAATCACTTCTTTCTTATGTGAAAATATCCCATTACATACCTATTTCACTTTTCTGACCAAGACCAATACTTTATCTAGGAATGTCCACATCGATTTTAGCAACTAAGAGAACATTTAAGCCGTCATCTCAAAAACTTAATTTCTGTTTGAATGCCCCCATTAAAATGATTGATGAAATCTTTGATGAAACAATAAACACTTCCATGTAGGTGCCAAACTCAAAGTGACCAAGATGTTAGGTTGACAGATGCAGTATATCATGTTCCAGGCCTTTTTGTTTTTTCCCTTTTGACAAGAGCTAGTTAACATTTCAATCACCTAGGAATTAGGAACTTCGAGGACCATTGACCAGCATCAGTGCTAACCATTGACCTTGCCAACACTGTAGCTAAATTTCTGAAGCTGTCTATGGAACTTCTCAGTCAGCTCTGCAGCAAATGTCAGTCTCCATCTCTGCACTGAAAACAGGCTGTAAGGAAAATGATTCATTGCACTCAACTTTATATCTGAACTGGGCACTGTAGTAACTAAAATGCTATGTACTTTGCTTACTTATATGATATAAATGAAACAGAAAACCACCAACAAAAAATTCTTCAGCACTGGATCACAAGTCAAATTTTATTTCATAGATACAAGATTTTTTTAAGAAGTAAGCTTGGTCAGCAATCTGTAGTCTTTAGGTTTTGTAGTATCAAAGGAAATTTTAAGTCTGGGCCCTGCTGTGGAATGGTATTGTGGGTTTATCGTGGTTGATAATTCTGCCGGTTAGGGAGTTGAATTTTAGCAGAATATTTCTCTCTTAAAATTAGATCTATTTATAGATTAAAGCCTCAAATACAAGAATGTCATACAACCATATTGTTTTCTTCTGATTCAGTATACAATAGTCTGAGGTGTTACTGTGAGAATAAGTATCAGGATCAGAGGCTGCCTGGGCGAAGCTCTCTCCAAGCTCCCCCTGCAAAGACGGGTTTCTGCTCAGTGCCCTCGATCATTTCATGACCCAAGGGTGGTCAAGCATCAGCCAGGTGTGGACAAGTGGAGGCAGCAGCTTGGCTTGTCACCCACTGCCCTCACTGGCACCCTCTGCAGCCCCGTGGAAGCAGGCATCGAAAGTGCAGAAGTGTCCAGGGAAATGAGCTATGCATTAGCTCTGATAATACACTTAGCAAGCCATGGCTTTTCTCACATGGCAGATTTGTGGATACACATGGAAAATTAAATCCATCTTGTGGATCAGTTTATAAAAGTAACTTTTGTAATATGGGGAAAAAACTTCCTGGCAACAAGACTGTACTTTGACCATGATTACCTGGATAGGTAAATACTGTGGAATTTTCATTGGGTTATTGTGTGGGATTGAATTCTATTACAAAGTGAAAAATACAGCTTCTTTTCTTTTTGTAGAAATTACAGCCCAAAAGATTACTAGCCCTGAGTGAACAGGACCAAAATGTATGAGACAAGATATAGCCCGAAAGAAAAGGTGCATTTCAGAAACATGCCTTCCTCCTACATAGGGATAAAATATTGGTATGGATACAGCTGGCCTCCTGCACTTCCTGCCACTACAGAGAAAGTTTATACTTCAGGGAATTTTCAAAGACAAAATAGCAAGAACATGTAAATAAAATATAAACTATTTACCTCTGTACTGGATTTTTTCCTTGGTAGGTGCCGTCATTTTCTTCAACAAAATGACAGGCCATCAAACAAGGAATATGTTTTCCAGAGTTACTTTTGTTCCTTCTTTCGTATTTGATATGTAATTTTAAATGGTGGAAACCTTTTTATCTGTTATTGATCTCAAAGAGGGATTTCTTTGGAAGTAGAAATATTTACAACAACACATGCTGGAAGGGCCTTGCACTGACAGTCTTCTCTGAGCTTTTCTCATGCTCTGGACAGAGGACAGCGAGAAAATTAGTACAGGTGAAACATCCATGTAGTAACGAATGTAAGAAACCTGACTTCTCTGATTTCCTATGATCCTGCAATGCTTTCCTGGCAAGTGAGGACCGTCAGCCTTTCCTCTAACTGCTAAAAAATTGAAGAAATCCCTCTCTGTTCTTCCCTCTCATTCTGGCTGCTGCCAGCATAGTGACACGAGCTCTTTGCTAGCGTGTGCTTGTCTGGCAGGCAGCAATGTTTGTGTGCTTCTCCCAGGAGGAAATGCTTCTCTGCATGTGTGCACAATGTTCAGGGACTCCCAGGAGGGGAAATGACCCATCAGTTTTCAGGACTGACCAGAGGGTCTGCAAGAACAGCAGCAAAAGCTGACACATCCAAGTAGCCACAGAGGCTGGGAAGGTGTCTGAGCTCTTAGGCAGACAGTTTTCTTGACACTTAATTCACATTTAGACAATTATCCTCACAACTGGAAGGGGCAAAATTATGTTTTGAAATAAAAGCCTGACCTTTACAGCCATGATGACATTTGCCAAGGGCAACATGCCTTTTCCTTAGCATTTTTCAAGCCTTGATTACAGTGTATTTTGTATAGTCCGAAGTTCTTAGGAGAGAGAGAAAAAGGAAAGAAAGGGAGGAAGCAAGTATATTTTCAAATATATACACAAATTAGAACACAAATGCTGCATCTATAGCTGGATTTAGAAATTAAAATTGCAGAGGGTCTCTGAAGTCATTAAGACAAATCCCCTCCTGTCACACACACTTTATGTTAGCACAGTAGCATTGCTTACAAATGAGCAGTAGCACATCCACATGCAGTAACTCTGTTGATCAGAGCTGTATATTATACATTCTTCTCATCACATATCTATTGACTAATGCAGATGCACTGTGCCTGTTATTTCCCTCCTACAGTCAGTGGGATGAAGGAAAAGTGAGCTATGTAAAGCTCCCAGTAATTAAGTTTTCTTGAACTAGTGAGATAGTACATCAAAACATGGAATGACCACAAACTATAATGCGTTCCACTCCAAACTGTTTTCTTTATATTTCTAATTCAAAGCAAGGATGTTGTTAAATTAAAACAGGTTTGCTTGAATAAATTTAATTAGGTGCACACAGTATGTTATTTCTCATTTTCAGAACTTTCATGTCTAACTCTGTAGCCCTTTAATTTTTGTTGTTAGGGTGTGGTTGTTTTCTTTTAAAGTTTCCAGCTTTTGTTGTTGCATTTTCGAAGAACGGCCACTAGAGTGCTGCAAGTATCCATTGAAGCTGCAGTTGTGTACACTTACCGTCAGCATTTCAGCAGTTTCAGACATACATTTAATATAGATTTATCGTATATACTTTTTTTTTTTAAAGCAAAGTTTGTTGCTAAGTAAATATCTAAAAAACTTTAAAATGTCTACGTAAGCTAGCTCAGATCTGACACTTTTGTATCTATGGAAAAGAAGCATATGACTGCTTACCACGTAGTTTACAATTCCATAATAGTTTAGAAGATTGACAATTACATTATATACACCATTGTGACTTAAAGGATTACCAAGTAACCACTGTTAAGTACCCTTTTTCTTGTTTAAGCTGTCCGTAGCATTACTGATGTAACTATAATGGCAGTGCCTCAGGCCTGTTGTCAGTTTCTGAATTGAGACTAACAGAAGATACAGACAAACTTGTTTCTGAAACTTGTTTGAGTGCTAATATGAAAATCACCATAGAAATCTCAATCCTTACTCAAAGTTTTGGCCAAATGCATCAAACAGAACTAGTCCAAGAAGGAGTCACAATTTTCTGTGCCAAAAGGGATATACTTTCCTTCCCTGTGATAAGCCCTGAATCCAGTAACAGAAGACCCACTCATCCCTGACATAACACAGAATCATGAAATCATAGATTCATGGAATCATAGAATCATGGAAACATAAAATGTTGTGGATTGGAAGGGACTTTAAAGGTCTTCTAGTACTAACCCCCATGCCATGGGCGGGGACACTTTCCATCAGACTGGGTTTCTCAAAGCCCCATCCAACCTGGCCTTGAACACTTCCAGGCATGTGGCATCCACAAGTTCTCTGGGCAACCTGTTCCAGTGCCTCACCACCTCACTGACTGTCTATTCTAAACCTACTCTCTTTCAATTTAAGGCCATTCCCCCTTGTTCTATTACTACAGATCCTTTTAAAGAGTCCCTTTCAGGTTTCTTATAAGCCCCCTTCAGGTAATGGAAGGGGCTATAAGGTGTCCCTGGAGCCTTCTCTTCTCCCAGCTGAACAACCTCAGCTCTCAGCCTGTCTCCATAGGAGAGGTGCTCGAGGCCTTGCATCACCTTTGTGGCCTCCTCTGGGCTCACTCCAATGGGCCCACATTCTTTTTATGTTGAGGGCCCCAGAGCTGGATGCAGGACTCCAGGTGGGGTCTCACCAGAGCAGAGCAGAGGGGCAGAATCCCCTCCCTCACCCTGCTGGCCACGCTGCTTTGGGTCCAGCCCAGGAGGCATTCGACCCTCTGGGCTGGGAGTGCACATTGCTGGGTCATGTCCAGCCTCTCATTAATCAACATCGCCAAATCCTTCTCGGCAGGGCTGCTCTCAATCTGTTCTCTGCCCAGCTTGTGTTGTACTTGGAGTTGCTCTGATCCATATGCAGAATCCTTCACTGGACTCTTGAACATCATAAGGTTTTCATGGGCACTTAGCACCCTGCTTGTTCTTCCCTGCCAGTGGTTAGTCCCTTTACAGCTGCAGTTGTAAGAGTAGCAGCCTGACAGGGAGGGATGATAGGAGCCCCTCTGCTATAGCCTGTTAAGTGTTGAGGAGAAGCCAAGGGCCATCTCATGTTTCTGTGGTTTTAAGGTTGACCTTGGCCCTGTCTAGTACAGCAGAAGCTGTCTTGGTCAGACTCTTTCATAACCAGAAGTTAGAGGAAGGGACTGAAATTAAAAAAAAAAAAAAAAAAAGCAGGCAAAAGCTGCTTGAGATACTACACTTCTGACTGTCTAGTCAGAAGTTAACTTATTCTAAAAGAGATATAAAAACATCACTTTAAAGCTAGCCAAAGACAAGGCCAAAGTATAATAATACTCAAAGCTTACGAAGGGAAAGACTAAAGGTGGGAAGTCTTATCAGAAAGAAAATGATTCTGGGGTGAAGATGAAAACTAAGCACTTCCAGCCTGCTCTGAGGAGTATATCAGGACACAGCACAGAAAAGGGGAAGACTGCTGGGACAAATAGATTAAGAAATGCAGTAACAGTTAAAGAATTGGACAAGCTGGCATTGCAAAGCGCTGTTAAAAGAGAAAGCTTAAAAAATCCTTGTAAGACCCTGAAAGATGAGGACGACTGAGGTCATTGTCACTATGACGACCAGCAAAATGGACAGAGGAAAAGAACAGGCAAAGAAAACCGAAACCAGAATGATTTGACACACACACATGCTCTTTCTGATCACTCAAGGGAAAAGGAGAGTGGAATGAAGGTGAAAAAGCACTTCAACAGTAAGCAGAGACGGGCAGGGTTTCTTTTGCCTTCCTCCTTTGGTTGATATTAAATTCCTTTCCATTTCACACCCTCCATCCTAAATTAGCAGTGTCAAACTCTGCTTAAAGTTAATGAAAGATGTGTTTTTAAAGCGTTTGATATTTAATACCCCTTTTAAATGTCACCATGTTCCAGAAATTTGTAATATCGCTAAGTTTTTTAGCAACCTTAATTTTTTTCACCCTTTTATACTTGTCTTATATGGTAAACTCAAAGACCAAGTCTAGAAATGTCTGAAAATCCCCAAATATCAGCTATTGCAAACACATGGATTAATAAGGATTTACCTAATCACTAATGTGGAATTAATCCATTTAAAACTACGAGAACAGTTTGGCTCAGGAGGTATAACCACTACATCAAATTTTTCTTTCATGCAAGTGCATGCCAGTTAATTGACTGATGTCATACTATTGATTTGTCCTTTCAGGAAATTTGTATTTTAAGTGATTTCATATTTTAATGCCGAATATAATCATCAGTGATTGTGGTGAATAAGGGAAAGTGAAATAAATAGAAATGTTCTACGTCCTAAGGAAGGACCAGAGGGAATCTATTACCCTGATGTGGCACAGAGAGAGGAAACCCTGTACAGCTGCATGAACACCTGTGCAATCAAAGACGTCTTGTCTGGGCAAAACATCCATGGACTCTGGAAGGGTTGGAGCTCCAAAGGACCCAGCACCCTTGTTGATACATAGGCTTATGCCCTGTTGTGGCACACAACATGTCTGATGTCAAGTGTTCCTGGCTTAGGTTGGCTAGGAAAACTTCCAAGCAAAAGACATTGTCAGGCTATCAAAAAATAGTTTTTATGAAGCAATGTAGACTTTCACCCACAGGAGAGTTTTTAACCTTTGAAAAGCCTATACTGTTGCCAGTAGGTGCTCAATGTCACAGAGCATCTTCTTCTGGGAGTTTCCAAACCATGAAAAATATTTTTCTGTTGGAAGACTTCCCAAAACAAGCCTGAAACATGGCTTTACTCTGCTGCAGCTTTAAGTGCCAATCTGATCTCTTGCAAAAAAACCAGTGTTCAGATAAATCAATCAAACTTCTGCAGTGCTTGTGCTTAACTTCTGCTCAGAGAAAAGTGGTTTATTTCCCTTATTGTGCTGTGTCTGCTGCTAGAAGTGGCATTAACTTTGATCTCTGAAGTATGTTTTTTTATAGGTAATGCAGAGTCCAGAATGCAAAGGGGTAGTGACACGAAAAACAAGGACTAGGCAAGCAGAGGTCTTCTCATAGGTTATTATAGGCTTGAAATCAGTGCACTGATGAAATAATTGTTTAAAACTTCAGGAGATTTTTACTTCCATGACAAAGAGGGGCAAGATCTTGTCTATATGCATTTAAGACCCTATATATATCCCTCTGAATAATATAAGCAATGCATCTGTTGTGTTTGGCAAAATACCAGAAGGGGTACTCTGTTCACAATAAAAGAAAAGCTATTTTTTTCTTTTTAATATAGACTAATTGAAAGTCGAAACACTCTGTAGACTCCTCTCTTAATACCCAAAGTGGCTTAAATTGTCTGACATTTTACACACAGCTGAATTTCACATCAGGTGCACCAGTAGGTGATGGCTGAAGGAGCTCTAAGCAAACTGCATTGCTATACTTAGGCTATTTTGTGGAGAGAGAGAAGAAAGAACCAAGGATCAGGAAAAGTATGTTGAGAATTTCATGGTGATTTGCAAGTAAGTCTGCAGACAACACTTTAGGGCCAAAACTGTATTTGTTAGCACTTGTACTGAGTTAGCATCTGTATGTGGATAATTCTCAAAATTGGTTCTATTCCAAACACCTTCCTGCATGCCAAGATTTTAATTGATATGTTTCTTAACCATGCTCAGAGATAAGCATGGATAAAACAGATTTTTCTCTTTACCCCTACTCATGTCTGTTACCTTCTTTTCTGTTCTCAGTAGAGCTCCAGGGACTGTAATACAGAGACCATTATTAAAAAAAAATCTCCTTAGATATCCTGGTGTATATTGCACTGAACAATTCTGGAAGATTCAATCACTAAGCAAAAACTTTAGATACCTCAAGTCTCTCTGATTTCCCAAAAGCCCAGTATTTTTCATATCTATTCAGAACAGTGAAGCAAAGACTATTGTTAGTCTTCATTTTGACCATATCACCTCTTACAGTGTATTGCTTCACTCATTCTTTCTGCTTTATAATGTAAAACATAATAGGCTTTTTCATTTTCAGGGTCTTCCATGATCTCTCCTCTCCTATCTATCACTTCACATTCACCATGAAGATGTCAGCCCTGTCCCTGAATCTTTCACCCATCTCATTTTTCAAATAATTTTTTTTCGAATTATCTTCTTTCCTTCTTCCCCAGTGTTTAAAATTAACTCCCTGACAATACTTACAATAAAACTTTCCTGCTTTCTTTTAAAAGTCTCTTAAACTTCTCTTTCTGGAATAATAAATGAAGGATTTTCATTATAGCTAGGTACATTACTACTATGTAAAATTCTAGAGTGTCTTAGTTTCAAGAGATTTTAGTTCTCTGTCTGTCTCTACACTATTTCCTACTTTCAAATTCCTAATTTCTGATCTGTGGGGCAAAGACCATCTCTGTTTGGTGATTTTGCTGGGCTTAGAATGATGCAGTCCTGGATGCAATGCTGAACTGTTACTAGCAAAACAAAAACAAAAACAAAAACAAAAAACCCAAAAACAAACAAACAAAAAACCCACTAAGGGTTGAAAGAGTATCTCTGAAGAAAGAGTTGCTTATGTTGTCTAGGAAAAAAAAAAAAGAAGTGTCATTTTCTGAGACCCAAAATGTGCAATAAATTACCAAGTTACAGTTGTTTACACTCAGAGTGGGAAATGTATCCTCACGTTCCCAATTAATTTACTGCAGCTTTTATGGGTGCACACACCTGCTGAATAGCTATTCCAGAATGCCCAGTAACTACTTCAGCAAAAAGCCTCCAAGAGACTTACATTTTTTTAAAGTTTGTATTACTGATTTTAGAGTTGTGTGCTCAAGAAATTGCATCAGAGGTCCAACAGTTCATGGCTACAATAACGTTGGTTTCAATGCTGTTTTTAGAAGGTCTGGGGAAATCAAGGCCCCCATAGCACAGTCAATTAAATCTCTGTTTGTGACAGAGTAATCGTAGAGAAGACCTGTTGGTTCTGTTGACTGCAGAGTATGGGAAAGACTTCAGTTCTCAGTAGTGCTTTCTGGATCATAATACATTATTTTTATGAGAAGTAGAAATAAAATTCTGTACATTATATTTTTCTTGCACAGACACCTTCACAAAGAACAAAATTTGATTTTGTAAGATGAAAAATACATAAATATGCCATCAAATCACTGATCAGGAAATACTAAACAAAAACTAAGGACGGATAATAAAGGAAACACTGAATGGGAAGTCAGCTATAAGAATTCAATAACCATTGAACATTTACAGGCATTAATATGTGATGACAAAAGGTAATGTTTATAAAAGCCATTTTGTTCAAAAAGGATAAAACAAGATTAAAGTGCACTTATATTATTAATAGAGTACAAAAAAAGAGAAGTAAAAGCAAATGGTTTTATAAACAAAGGAAGAATTTCTTTCTGAATGTACAAATTATTTTCCAATTACTCTATTCTTGCAACCAAATCTAAGAAAATGACTCATTATTACGTTCTACATTCTGCAACATTTTCTTAATCAGGATTTCATTTTAATTCCATGCCATTAAAAAGAGAGACAACTTTTACAGAAGAGATGTTTGATCCTGTAAACACTTTCCTCATGCATAGGCCCGCTAAATTCCACCAAAATGTTCAGGACCAGACTAAAATAGAATTTTTTTAATCTGTAGACAAACATAATAATAATGGAAAAAGCCTAATTCAAAGATAGATAAGCCACAAATGTTTTTTTACGGTAACAGTAATTAACATAGAAATACAGTTTAAATAATCTTCGCAATATAACCTAATTTTAGCAGCTTGTACTCTTGAAATTTTGTTAAAATCCCATTTGCTAGTGCCTCATAATATTTTACAGTTCTGTTTTTCTGTGAAGATTGGAAAAAAAGTAATGGGGGGATTTATTTAAACAGTCATGGTGTTGAATTTAAATAAAATATGGCGTTTAATACACAAGTGTAACCCAGTCACTGAAATGCTTGCTGGCTCAGCCATGAATTTCTTGTCTAGGATTTACAGTGATGGGACAGAATGAGACTTTCTTTACTGAAAGGCAATTAGTCTAGGTTCTTCTTGTGCTCATCCTGTCTGTCAATGCCTGTCTAACCTGCAGTGAAGGAGTGACTTCATCAGGGCACATATACAAACTTCTGCTGGCCTTAGTCTAGCGACCCTGAGTCCTGGTGTGTGCCTGGCCCTGACACCACATGGGCAAGACCCACCAGAGAAACTGCATCTAGAAATGGGGACTCCTACAGCCCTGCCACATGCCAGATCTGATATAGGGCACACACGGGTTGCTCTCTCCTTCTGCCCGTCTGCATTTCTGGGCTGCACCTTCACAGGCACCAAAGAGAAATGTGTGCGGTTGCTGGCCAAGCTGGCAAACAACACTGAGATTGGCTCAGCTGGCTGGACCGTGGTCCTAATAATGCCAAAGATGTGGGTTTGATTGTTGTATGGGCCGCTCATTGAAGAGTTGCATTCAATGATCCTCATGGCTGCCTTCCAACTCAAATATTCTGTGGTAATAAGAAGCTGTGCTGAGTCTTGGAAAGGCACTCCCACTTTTTAAAGTGTAGATAGACTTAATTATTCTATTATTCATGCTATTGCATCAGTATAATGGAGGAAAAAACTCAGACTCCAAGTCACTAAATAGAATGAACACTGCTTTTTGTTTAAAAAAACAGGGCAATAGAGCTTGAGTAAATATGATAGATTCATAATTATATTTCACACTAATGATAACAGCTATAAAAAGCTATTTTTTTACAAAAAGTTACCTAAACCCCAGTTCAGGCAAGTCTTCCTGGAAAAGAGAAGGGCCAAGACTTAGTTCAGGATAATGTTTAACCAAATGTGTAACATTTAATTTTAACATCATGCATAAATGCTTTGGGGTTTTGAGATCTAAGTAAGAAAAATAAAATCAACAAAAAAAATAGTTAAAATATTTTTCTTTGACATTTCTCTTTTTTATTTGGAAATATGTTAAGCAGCCCTGTGTTCTGGAATAGAGTATTTTTTACAAAGTCTGTCAAACTAAGCAACAAGAAACAAGAGTTTTTATCTCCTTCTGTAGAAATGACTGCACTGCATGATTTATTTGAATAAATCATGAGTCACCCTCACAAAGAACTTGACTGCTCACAAATAAATTCTCTGTCTTTTTTTTTTAATTACTATTCTCAACATCAGAGAGCTTCTCTAGTGTCACCTTTTCATTAGCTTGTTGGGAGATGTGTCTCTCCTCCACTGAGCAGCGCTTCCAGCAAGAGCCAGGAGAGCAGCTTGATGGCACTGCTGCCTGCTTGGTGGGTCCAGCCACAGGGATGCCTTGGAAGCAAAGGACAGAGAGGTGCCAGAAGGCAGAGCAGCTGCTGATGCCAGCAAGGCATCCCAAAGCTTTTAAATTGTGGTGAGACGCAAACCCCACAGGGGAGAAGATCTGTATGTTGTTCCTGAGCCCACACCAGAGCAGGGATGATTATGGCTCTCTGCCTTGTAATTCCATTGCCACGCACTTCACTAATATGCAAATGCAGTGAAGGGTGGCCAAATATGCTCAGAGAAAATATCAACAAGGAGAAAAAAACAATTCTGAATGACCTGCCAGCCCCAGAGAAATTGCACTCCTAATTGCACTCCTATGTCAATTACCTGGAAATATTTAGATGCTTGAAAGGCCATTTCTGCTTGAAAATAATTAATTAATTGATTCTGATCAAGAATATGAAGGTAAGTTGCTGTCACCATGTATCAGGTTTTCATCCTGGTGATTTTTGCCTCTCCTTTTTAAGTTCTTAGGAGTTCCATGAAGTTTTTCTTGAATTTTCTCTCTTTCATATGAGCTCTATTGTTCTGTACTGTCTGGGCTTAAAGGTCTTGAATAGTACCTTACAGTTCTAATTCTTGCAGCTGAAAAGATCATAAAATGAATCACTGAATGTTGTTCAAAGAGCTGAACTCAGAACCTTAATTTCATGGTGCTGCTTTCCTGAATTTTTGACAAAATAAATATTGATTTATACAGTTTTAAATGCCTAAAAATGCCTATCCTCTTTCATATCATAGTATTTACTGTTAGCTTAGTTGTAAGTTTGAGTACTGTTTAAATACCTTCATTACAGGCAATAAGAAGAAATGGATAAATTTTTCTTGAACTGGACACACATGTGCCTCTTTCAGCCTTACTGCAATACTGTTTGACTTCAGTCTATGACAAGAAGCTGAACCTTTACTTGATCACTTGAATGTACACTAGTTCTGCCGATGCTTCTCAAACACATAAAATTAAATATATATACAATATATATACAATCCTTTCCCAGTTTCAAATCCTAGTTAAAAATTAAATCAGTAGACCAAAAGAAAGGAGTGAAGTACAGAAAGAGGCTTTAGTCTAAAACTGAAGATGAAAACTGTTGAATAATTGACTACCCAGGAAGAAAACTGTTGTAGAAATTTTTGTTGATTATTAATGAAATAGTGCATTGCAGAGGTCCCAAACATAATATCAACATGATTCTGACAAGTGATTTTGAGAAATACAGAAGAAGTAGTTCTCGGTCCTAGAAGTGCAAGTAAAGGGGAAAGATGAGAGTAGAAAGATTATTACTGGCTTTATTTAAAAGCCAAAGAACAGAGGCACCGCCAGTACTTGTAACTTGCCTGGGTACAGGCAAATCTGTTTTTTAACAGAACGCTGACACTGATTTCCACTCACGGGATAGCTGTTCTCCTTTTGATTTGCTCCTAGTGACTACAAGTTACAAATTTTAGCAATGTGTCCTGGCCTGGAGAACTCACTGTGTAAAAGAAACCAAACATCCAGAACATGAAACCCACCTGAAGACTGCAGCAGGGTCATAGCCTGTGTGTGGATTGCTTCCTCCAATCACTGCAGATTTTAGTTGGTTATTTTTGAGATATAAAGCACCAAGTAGAAGTGGGTCTTCAGAGATTATTTGAGTGGAATACAACATCAAGAGAGCTGTCAATGTGTAGCACATTCCATTATATATATACGATGACCCTTAGAAAGAAGTGTATGGAATGAATCCCAAGATTTGCAGCCTGACCAGAGTAACAGAATATCTACTGCCAGCAAAATCCTGGAAGCTATAAAACTTCGATTTGCAGAGCAAAAAAGCAGAGCTTGACTTATTAGAAATGAAAAAATAGATCTTCTGTCTAAGAAATTCACAGCATTTATGTTCGTTTTGCTCAGACATATTGCCTCTGACAGTGATTCTGATTAAGAATTTGAAGGTAAGTTGTTGTCACCATGTATCATATTTTTCTCCTCATGATTTTTTCCTCCCCTGTTAAGTTCTTAGGAGTTCCATGTAGTTTTCCTTGAATTTCCTCTCTTTCTTGTGAGCACTACTGTTCTGTACAGTCTGGACTCCAAGGTCTTGAATAGTACCTTACATTTCTAATCCTTGCAGCTGAAAAGATCAGAAAATGAATCACTGAATGCTGTTCAAAGAGCTGAACTCAGAAGTGTGCTGTATTTTTCAAGAAGCACAGTGTGGTATGAAGCTAACCTTTAACAAAATAAAATTGCTAAAATTTAAATTTTTTTAAAGAAGCAGCATCTTCTTGCAGTGTCATCCAGAGAGTATTGGTAACGCTGGATTGTGACAATGTTATGACCAGCTTCAGTGTTAGAACTCAACCTTGTTTTTATTATCATGGTTTTGAAAAAAAAAAAAAAAAAAAAAACAAAAAACAAAAAACCACCCAGCAGATTTCTATGACTGCTGAGTTTACTAAAGTTAGTCATATTGATTGTTAGAATCGATGTCAGGTGCTCAGTGAACATTTTTCTGTAAGAATGAATTCAGTTACTTGCTTTCTGATAGCTATTAATGTAGTACCATTTTGATATGACAGAGCCCCATCTTTACAATATAACAATATAATGAAGAGTTTTAAAATGCTCTCACAGCATCAACAGTCAGAAACTTGAGTATTGAAATGTCTTTGAGAAGAGGCATGGAACAGTGGATGGTGATTGTAGATTAAGTTGGTTCAATGACTATACCATCAATGTAGTAGACTGTAAAGATAGCTTAAAGCTATTTCAACTCTCAGTCATTTCTGTGCCAAAGACAATGGCAACAAATTTAAGATGCAGTCTTCATAGACATAGATCCTTGTAATATGGGAAAAAGAAAAAAAAATGTATGTTAGAGTTTTCATCAGTAACAACAAGCTTCAAGTACTTTCAATTTCTTACATAGTTTTGTTTTCTGAAATGCTCATTCATTGTATTGATTTCAATGGTGACTAAGAGCAGTCATTATCTTTGATGACCACTGGTCATCTCTTTGGAATGAAGACCCATCTACTTCAAGTATTCAACAACTCAGACATAGTGAGCAGCACAGTGTATTAATTTAGGTGAAGCATCTGCAACCTGTGCTAGCACATGCCATGTTAGAACAGTTATCCTCACTGCACTGTGTCTTGTCTGAGCAGGTGCAAAGATAGGGGTTTACTTGCCAACCAAAAAGTGGAGGAGGAAAACAGCCAGGTTTCCTAGGCGCTGAGCTGATGGTCTGACTTTTAGACCATCTTTCATTTTCCTTACAGAACAAAAGGTAGCAAACATGTAAAAACGTGGAGAATATCTTCCAGCACACTTGCCATCTTTTCCTTTCATTTCACAGTTTAGCTGGGGTTTGAGATGCTCTTTGTGGTTTGTGTGATGTGCGAATATTAAGCTGCTGTTCCAGATGAAATTTCACTTCCTGGCTGCACTGTGCCAGAGTATCTCAGAGTTTACCACTGCATTTAAGCTTTGATATCATAATGACTGTTTTTGAAACGCACGCTTGACGTTTTCTACTGCTGCTATTGAGAACAGAGAAATGAAAATATGAAGTAGTCTTAATAGAATGGCCTTTGAGCATAATAAATTCTGCTAACCTTGAAAAGCACGTAAGACAAAATTTATGTCATGGGTACATTCAAACTTGTATATTTTGTGTGTAGCTCAAACCTCTGAATCTCTTATACAATACCCTGTACTTGTTTACAGTAGTTTCTGAATCATGCTAGCTGATTGGTATTGCCAGCAGGACATAAACAATTATTTATGGTTTCTGTCTGTTGATTTCAATAAAAGCAGGAGTTGCTCATGCTGAGGTTTTGCTGATTGGTTGTCAAAACATAATAATAACATAATAACAATATTATCAAAAGAGTTAAAATTAATTATGCATCTTTTAAAACCAGGTATTTACAGCAGTCAAATTTTAGCTTCCAGATAATGTCCAAGAGTGCAATATTCTAGTAATGAATTTTCTTGTAAATCTCTAAAACTCCATAACTTTTTATTTTTAAATAACTGTCATCCTCCTAGGGAATTACTAAGACCAAAGGAAAAAAAAAATTCTCATGACTTGCATTCTTTTCCCCCCACTTTTCAACAGGTAGATTAAAATTTTTAGAAGAAAAAAAGTTTATGGATGCCTTCTCTTACATAGTATGAATTCAGAAACATCCCAATCTGGAAAAAAACATGTAGTAATTCTTATTGCGTTTCTAGCAAAACTATCCAGAGGACACCGCATTCTGCTGTAAATATAATCGTACAAGGAAAACGTCCACAAAATATAGATAATATATAGGGGAAAAAAATAAAATAATAAGGCAATATTTAATGAGACAATATTTGGAAAAAAGTGATAAATTAAAGCAGCAGTTCTGCTTTTCTTCCTCTCCTGGTAAATGATTGTCAAGGTCAGCTACAAAGAATATTTCTGGAGAAAAACTAATTCGTTCTCTGTAATTCATAGGTGAAAAGTAGTATTTTGTAGGATAAATGATTAGAAGATCAGGGCACTTGAGAAATATAAGGCACAACCCAAATTGTCAGTGTAGATCCATAAAATAATAATTGTCAGTTCCTTATTGTGCAAAACTTTTGATATTTCTCCCCCTATTCTACCGGTTTGGTGCTTTTTTCTACAATTCCTACATAAGTGTGCTGCCTTGTTTACTAGGTTGTTTATTTGTAGATGGCTACTCTTTATTCACTGATGTCCAAAGTGCTGAATCTCTTTAGCGCAGCAGCTGTCTTTCATATGGAAAATTTTCTGATCTTTTTGTCTCTAAAATTGTAATAGCAGTGGCTCACAAATAACATCCTGTAGCCTGCAAAGCGTATAATTGCACATAGAGCTATTTATAGCTAAAGCAGACATTTTATTTATTTGCTTGTTTATATTTATTTATATGCCTTTTTTTATCCTTCAGATTGCCTTCAGATTGGCCAGGCCAATCCTTCTACCCTTTGTCTTTCCCTTATCATGAGAAAAACATCTGTTGAACATGATATATCTTTCATTTTTTCCATTTGCTATTTTCTACAGCTATTTCCATGTTTGTGCAATTTTCATCATTGCCTTGATCTAGAGGGAGAATAAGCCTGCTTTTGCAGTCCAGATACTGCAAATTGATGTCACCAGCCTGTTACATCTCTGCTAGATTCTGCATCATTACCAGTCATTCTTTCACAGTGAATCAAAAGCTGTTGTGAAGTAATCCGTCATTCAAGTGACTAGCAGGAATGTGTTGAAGTTCCAACTAGACTGGGATGGGACATACCATTTTATGCTCCTCTTTATATTTCTCATATATTTACTAGAATTGAGAAAACAGCAAATTAGAATATTGAGAAAATGTTTCTGAAAATAGGCTTCCACTTCTTTGCTGTTACCATTTTATGTGACTAAGAGTAGCCCAGACAGTTAAGTGTGAAGGATGAAACCCTGTCAGTGGGAGTTTTGTCACTGACTCGAGTTGAAACTAGAATTTGTTTGCAGTTGTGTCTCAAAATGTCAGTGCAGGAAATGAACTTGGAATGTGCTATTTATCTTAGAGGGATTAAAACATCAACCTCTTGCCACAGATCCATCAAAAAAATGCAGTATCACAGACACCTCTCTTGTATGTCAATTAATTGATGTAAAACATGAGATATCTGATATGTCTATTAACCTATTTATCTAAAAAAATCCCCAAAACCTCACATATTTTCATTTTGGACTTCTGTCACTGAGTAGCTGTGTAAAAATTTAATTCAATCAAGTATCAGTTATTTTAAACAAAGCTTTCAAAATCCAAAATTCTTTATATGCATTGTTTAGTAGTAAAAATGGAATTTATTCTTTTTATTTCTTATTGAAATAATAGAACTTCTTTCCCCTTCTGCTCTGTTCACAACTAATTTCTTATTGAAATAATAGAACTTCTTTCCCCTTCTGCTCTGTTCACAACTAATGTTGAGAGTTTCATATGATGAGGTTTCCTGCGTTATGTCAAAAGCTTGGGAGAAGATGGTCAGTCTTTGATTCATAAATGAATCGAAGAAGCCGGTTCACTGTGCGAAATTATTCTTGCAAGGAACAGATTAATCATGATTTCATGACTCAACTGAGAGTATAATATGACTACTCTCTATACTCCTGCTTGAATTGTAGTATATTGATTTGTAGCAGTCAAAACCATGGTAACATACCAGTGTTCACACTTTCGTATCAAACGATTACTTTTAAGAATAATATTTTTTAAAACCTAGAAAGCATTCAGTTGAATGCATGAGAATATAATGTTCTGTAAATGTAAATTTAATGTAAAAATTAAGTGATCGGGACTTAGGTACATCCTATACATTTTCTAGGTAGTAAAATCACAAAAATGTCCCTTCAGCTTCTGAGTTTTACTGATTACAAGAAAACTTCACTTGCATTTCTTTAGCATAAATTTAGTATATTTAAAAGATTACTCTTTCAAGCATACAAATACCAGCAAGGTGATGTATTCAGTACAAGACCATTTATGCAGGGATTTCAAGCTTTTCCAAGAAACATAAGTGAAGCAGCTCAAATGGATTCATTTTGTGCACAGTTACCCTATAAAGATGAGGAGTCAGCATTAAATAAAGCAAAAAATGAAGTGAATAAACTAAGTAGGAAATAAGCGCTGGCAAGAATAACTCTACACAAGATAGATTTTCTACCATTCAGTATTTTACCTTGGTGAATATTATGAGCTATTTTAGTGTTTTCCATTGGTAAGCATGAAAAAATATTAGCAGGTTTTATAGAAAATAAAAGTTATAATGTTATATTTAACAATATACATTGACAGTTTAACTGACAGCACAGTCAACAAGTTTCTGATTTGAAATTATTTTTCCCGTCAGTACATCCACCGCATCATGAATGCCCCTCTTTCATATACAGAGTGGTATCTAAACACTATAAATGTAGATGGATCCCAGCCAAGCAAATATTTAATAATTATGCATTCATTTATATCTTCTACAACGTTGGAGTCTTTAAGTTAGAAAGAATTTGTTTTATCTTCTGTAGTATCTGCCACTCATAATTCAGTCAATAAAGCTGAATCCCCTGTAGGACGTAGTCACCACTTACACACCTGGGATTAAATCCAACATAATATTTAAATGTCATTAATGCCTGAATTTTTCATGAAATTTGCTCAGATATTTAAAACTCTGTTCCATGTATGCCAAGGACATACATTTTTCCTCCATATCTGCCTTCTAAGGCCAACTGAGATTCATAAACTCTCAGTCTTGGTGCCTTTAAAGAATTTGGTGAAATTTTGTTCAATGATGCCTAAGGTTTGGTACAATAATGTAGCTACTAAAATGGTCACCCATACTAAGAAAATGATTCATTTAGTTCTAGAACTGTTTGAACATGAGTCTACAATTCCTGTTTTCCATATTTTTTTCCATAGATAGTTTATATATATAGTGTGTTCCAATAACCACACTATTTGTTAATTGTAAAGTCTATGAAATGCAGTTCTGTCAGAACTCCATGGAATCAGTAGTGCAAACCATAGGGCTTGAAGGCAATCAGCAGCCTGTATTCCTTGTCTAATCTCTTAAACTCCCAGTCTGGAGCTCTTCTGAGGTGAAAGTGTAAAATCAAAATTTTAAGATTAAGTTTGAGGACAATTTTGTTGCCAGAGAGCTGCTTAATGGTTTCTCACATTTCCTGGGAAAATAACTACACTTCCCAGCTCAAAATTCAAATTCTATTTGTGAGTGTGGATGCTTGTCTGCTAGATATTTCAATGTGAAAAATTACATTGCTTACAGCATTTTTCTGTCACTGACGTCATGCATGGAATATGGAAAACAGGACCATGGAATAGGAGTGTTGGTGTTGTGAACCACAGAAAAACCAGATGTTTCCAAATAGTGTCAACAGAGTAAATTTCTTCTTCAGTGGCTATTGTGAGAACAGAAATGAGAGCACCATTTTATAGTGTAATGGACATAATGCCTGGGAAATCACTGGTGTCTGTTTCCAATACTGAGTCTGTATTTTACTGAGAAACTTTATAGGAAAAGACGTGACCTAGGGTCTTATCTCCCAGGCATGACTTGTGTGAACAGACTTTAGCCATTCTTCCTTTCACTTTCTCTCCGTCTTGAATTCCTTGCTACACATCAGCCAAATTTCTGCCATAGTGAACAATTTTCTTTGCAAGAAAATAGAGTATAGATTCTTTCAAGGTACCTAGCTAAGAAGTAGCAAAGGTTGAATGTTTTCATAAGGTTGAGTCTCCTTTAGGTGTATGTTTGCCTCTAAATTATTAAACTTTTAAAAATTGGGATGTTGCCATGGTGTTCAGAGTCTGATCCTGTGACTTGTGTTAAGTAGTGTCTGTGAAAACCTACTAAGCAGAGCAGAGCTCTTTTCTGAACCATAAATGGCTTTAGGTGCTGAGCTGTGCAGAAGCAGAACTCACAGTTGTCATTCAATTCAAACTTGATATTCAAAACCTGAAATGCACATTAAATCAAAGCAGCAAACATTCTGTATTTATGAGGGAAAAAAGCCCTTTCATTTAAATGCCATTTAAATTCCTTTTCTTGGATTTTATTCAGAAAGATTAACCTTGAGTATTATTAGGTTTGACTGGGATCTTTAAACTGTAAAGCAGTGAAGGTAAGTCATATCACACAAATCTGAAGACCTTAAAATAAATTATCTGTTAGCAGCTATACTAACCAGAAATCACATTTTCCATCTATTGATTTTTCAATTTAATTACCATTAAAAAAAAAGTATAGTAAGAAAAATAAGCTAGGGAAAAAAATCAAATAGAAAACCCTAAAGTTATTAAGGAATTGATTCAAATAAGAGATAGGAAGAAAAAGACCACAAATGTGGCCTAATGGAGAATTTCCAAATTAACATACACATCTTGCCATGAGAAAGACAAATTATGGGAGCAATAGGACTTCCACTCATTCCACTTGAGCTGTTGAGACCAAAGTGACTTTTATTGGGAGTCCACCTTCGAATGTTCTTTAAGACTTCCAAGAAATCATCCTTATATCTATAGTCCCGGATATTAAAAAACTGAAAAACACAGATTTTTTCAATGGCAAATGTAGGTCTTTTTTGCAGTTATTGATTTATTTGCAACAAAACTAGAAATGTGTTACAAATACCCACTTTCACCACTGCCCTTTAAAACATCTTACCATGATTTTCAGTTGTGAATTTGAGATGCAATGGATATATTTTAACATTTATACTTGTTTTAGTTCTACAAGATGTCACAGAAACTCACTCTTGCACTACACAACTGAAATAGTCATTTATTAGAAAATACCCATTAAGTTGCAATCTTTCCTGTGAATCCAACAAACCTACTTACCACAGAAAGTGATCTTTAATAAATAGCTTCTAAGCCTTTACAAATATCATAACTGAATTTCAAAATTGGGAGATCCAATTTTTCCGCATAACAAAGATTTTGATGGCTCTATCTGAATGCTTTGAAGCTTTTCAAGAAGTTAAATGTTGGGAGATAAAATTTCTCTTTACTTTAAAGACATTTTCTTTCTATGTGACTGTACCATCTATTCTTCCTACAACAAATCCGTCTTATTAATGGCTAATAGTACTTCATGAATTTGACATTAGATGTCAATTCAACAGCAACCAAATTTTAGCTCAACCACTACGGGTTTGTCATGACGCTTCAACTCCTTTTATTCCCTTGCTTTCCAACATAGAAAACCCTAATTTTTCTAACATCCTTCTGTTAAATTGATGTTTTCAGGAAATGTGTTGCTGCATACTTAGGGGCCTGTAGGATTTTCTGCATTAGGGGAGATTACAATGTAAGTTTGTATTTGCTTGCTTAGGCTCACAGAGATGTCTTGACCTCTCAAACTACATGGGAAGTAAATGGCAAAGTACAGCACCAGCAATCCCTAAGTAAGTAATTTGTTTGCCCCACTGCCCATTTCATTCCACTATCTCTTGCACAGTGAAACACTATGTTATCATATGCTAAAATTGTAATTCTGTAAATAATAAATGGATAGAAGGCTATTACCTTTGAAAATCTCGAGTGGAAATATGTAATGCACAAATACAAGCACGTAAATCTCACTAAAAAAAAAGTGGTCATACTGATCCCTTTTGATCTTAAAATTCATTAATCAATCTTTCAAGTGGCCTACAGAGAGACATGCATTATGGATCTTCCCCTTTTCTGCTGAGACAATGCTGCTCAGTATTTTCCCCTATAGGACCTTTTCTTTCAGATGGGTAATCAGTGAATCAAGAGTTTGATATTTAAGCGTTCTACCACATGAGGTAAAAAATTCTAATTATGACTTCTAAAAATAATTTATGCAGATTTTGTTTAGAAATTAGGACCTTTGCTAAACTATTCTAGTAACATAGTAATATTAATTATGTTCTTAATGATAAGACCTCCCATGTGTTTTTGTGTTAAAGCACTCAAGTTTTGCATATCTGTTGATAAGAGATCTTATTAGGAATCAAAATATATATTCATTGTGTAAGTGCACCACTAACAAAAAGCTCATTATTTTTCCTGATTAAATGTTATTTAGGGCTCTAAGATCTCCTTGCAAGTGGAAAACTATGTAACAAGATGTAATTTATCTGAATTATCTTATGGATGCCCCTTTGAGTGAGATCCTTTAGATACTGTCGATCCAGTCACCTATTGAATGTCCATGACATAGGATGCAAATCTGTAACAGCCCACATTGCAGAGATCATCTCCATATTCCTTGTTGAAACAGGAAGACTCTATGTGGCAGAAAATTGCTGAAGTCAGTTTCATGCTATTTGGGCCAGAGAGCTCACTGATAAACTGACTTTAGGAGAGATGCATGTGATGAGTGTATTCCTGCAGTTTTGTGAAAGAGCTCATGAAATCTTCCATGACTCACAGAAAACACACAGTAATAACAGTGTTCCCTTATTAGTTTCTAACCTTCAGCTTTTTCTCGGTTAGAAATAGCAATGTTACATGCTGAAATAACAATGCTACACGCTGAAAAGGCAGACAAACTAGCCAGTATTAGATCTACCCTGGTGACAAGAAAGCATGCTGTTTCATGAATGTCATGAATACACAGCTTATGCCTGCACTTTTTCATGCATCAGTCGAAATATACGATTGCTTAACATAGGACAAACCACCAAGATATCTCTGTCTTCAGCAGTGATTCTGATTGATTTTGTATCCACACCCTGCCCTACATAGTCCATGTAACGTAACACGGACATCTGCTTACTTTTAAGATAATCTAAGATAATATACCTCAAAACAGTAATTTCTTAGTTTCAAACAGAATGACTTCTGATACACAGAGAACTCTACTTTGCAGTTACTCTCAACAACCTGCAATTTTTATTTTCTCTAATTCTCCCATTCCATGACCAAGAATTTGAGATGGATACAAAATTGGTGTGGCATATTGATGGTATATATATTTTTGGAGGAGCATGATTCCAATAGGACATGCATGGGAGGTTGTTCTAATATAGTATTTGTACTTATATTGTGCAGTTGTTTTAAGTAGGTTTTCACCATCTGTTCATTCTTTCAGGTCTCCTGCACAGCTGTGGATCATAGGAGTTTGAATAAAGTAACACCATATTTCTCAGCTGTACAAAACAATTTTTAGCCATAGCTTTAAGAGAGGACTACAGCACAAACTTTTGATACATTGTGGTTATGATTCCATATTTACTATCTCCTCAAACACTCTCATTTAATCATAGCCGTATAGGGTATCCCAAATTGGAAATGACCCACAAGGATCATCAAGTCCAAGTCCTACACAGGACACCAGAAGAATCACACCATGTGCCTAAAAGTATTATCCAAATGCTTCTTGAACTCTATCAGGCTTGGTGCTGTGACCACTTCCCTGAGAAGCCTGTTCCAGTGCCCAGCCACCCTCTGAATGTAAAACCTTTTCCTGATTCCCAGACTAAACCTCCCCTGACAAACCTTCATGTTGTTCCCTCAGGTTCTGTCACTGGTCACCACAGAGAAGAGATCAGTGCCTGCCTCTGCTCTTCCCCTCACAGGAAGTTGTAACTGCAATGAGGTCTCCCCTCAGTCTCCTCTTCTCCAGGCTGAACAGACCAAGTGACCTCAGCCATTCCCCATACGGCTTCCCCTCAAGGCCCTTCGCCATCTTTGTCGCCCTCCTTTGAATGCTCGCTAATAGCTTTGTATCTTTCTTATATTATGGCAAAACCTGATTGAATTAAGCTTCTAATCTGAACAAAGAATCTGTATTTTAAGCAGACACGGATGTTTGGAGACAGGTAGTAAACATGCATGGAGACAGCATGCATAGGCCAGCTTATCATGGTAAAGGAGCAATTCAAAGGTAGCACCCTTGTCATAATCTATGACATCCATGTAACAGATTCACCTATACAGGTGTATAGGGTTTGCATGGCCAAGCTTTGGTAGCGAGGGGGCTACAGGGGTGACTTCTGTAAGAAGCTGCCTGAAGCTTCCTCCATGTCCAGCAGAGACAATCCCTGGCAGCTCCCAAAATGGATAGGCCACTGGCCAAGAAGAAATGAGGGTAGTGCCTCTGTGATAACATATTTAAGAAGGGGGGGAAAAAAGGTATTTTGCAGTTGTAATTGAGGCCAGAGAAAAGCAGAATGGGAACATATGAGAAGAACAACTATGCAGACACCAGGGTCTGGAGAGAAGGAGGGGGGAGGAGGTGCTCCAGGAACCGGAGCTGAGATTCCCCTGCAGTCCATGGTGAAGACCATGGTGAAACAGCTGTGCCCCTGCAGCCCATGGAGATCCACAAGGATGCAGAGATCCACCCACAGCCCTTGGACGAGACCCATGCTGGAGCAGGTGGATGCTTGAGAGGAGGCTGTGACCCCATGGGAGACCTGTGGACAGAGGGGCCCATACTGGAGCAGCCTGTCCTTAGAGGACTGCACCCCATGGAAGAGTGACCCACGTTGCAGCAGTTTGGGGAGGAATGTTGCCTGCAGGATGGACTCACACTGGAGAAGTTCATGGAGAACTGTCTCCTGTGGAGGCCCTCACACTGGAGCAGAGGAATGACTCCTCTCCCTGATCAGCAGCAGAAACAACCTGCGATGAACTGACTGTAATCCCCCATTCCCTGTTTCCCTGCACTGTTGAGGGGAGGAGGTAGAGCTGGGAAGGAGGGAGAGGTGGGAAGGGTGTTTTTAAGGTTTTATTTAACTTCTCTTTATCCTGCTCTGATTTTGTTATCAATAAATTCAATTACTATCTCTAATTCAAATCTGTTTTGCCCATGATGGTATTTGGTGAGTGATCTCTCTCAGCCCTTATCGCCAGTCATGAACCTTTTGTTGTATTTTCTCTCCCTTGTGTCCAGCTCCAGAGGTGAGGGATGAAGCAGTTTTGGAAGATGCCTGGCATCCAGCCAGCATCAACCCACTACACCTGGTAGTTCTGTACTATTACCATTTCTTTAGCCCTACTCTGTGGTACACACTTCAACAAGGATCATGGTTTGTAAAAATTAGTTGTTCCAAAGGACAGAGATGAAGTGTGATTGACAAATACTGTCACAAGCATGTCTGGTATTTGCAACTGCCTTTTCTCAGTCAGAAAAAATAGTCACATAATTATTCTGAATTAATGGGATTTTTTTTTCCTTTTAAATCTAAGAAGTGACTTGTATATGACTTTTTAAAGACTGCCTACATGGTTGGAATGACATTTTAAAAGAACATCTTCATTTCAGCTACCATCTTTGAAAAGCTACTAATTTGGAAAGAGTAAGACTCGATTAAACTATGCAAATAAATTTGTATTACTCAAATTTAATGAATTTAGATTGTGTTGTGGTTAACTGATGAACTGAAAGTTCTTCTGGAATCAGTCTATTATCAAGAAACTTGTAATTATATGTACATGAAAGACAGTAAACTTCTGAAATCTTCCTGTGGGCTCATGTAGATTTGTTATTTTTCCAATTGAAACAAAAGACTCTTTCTGAGATTTATTTTATACAAAGTTATTACATTATTTTTATCTACCATTGTACTTTACATATTTGCTGTCAACCATGAACAGCTAACAAAACACAAAATAAGGAGTGATTATTAAAAATTTGGCTTAAAATTCCACTTGCTTTACAAAAAAAACCCCTTATCTAAATATCTGTTATCCAGCTAGGTTATGATCCGATGATTTACATCTAATTCATGCAGGAAAATGTCCAGCTTTATAAATATTTATATCAAAGTAATAATTGGAAGAAACGCAGTAGGTATATTTCATCTTCTTAATGGGCAAAGTTTCTCTTTTGTAATGGATCATAACATCTCAGTAGACAACAAAACAGACACAGTGTCTTTCTTCAGAATCTATGAAACATAACTTCCTCTGCTTCTACACACTGTGCATATCAAATTTCCAATTTTGCATATATTTTTAAAAGCTATGATTTTCAGTATCTCTGATTAGTATTGCAGAGATAGATGCTTTGTATCTGCTGATGTTTTGAGTGCAAATTATTCTAAATATCTAAGCAAAGTAAATCAATTTAAATCTTACAGGCACAGGCCACGTGATCTGTTGCAGGCTACAATGAAGTATTTGGATATTGTCACTCTTCTAATGGTTAAAACTTTTCTTCTCATCTTCAGCACAAATGGATGTATCATTAATATTCATGATTTACTGTTGTCTATTTCCTAGGCTAAAGCTATATTTTACTTTTAATGACTCATTTTTTGCCCTTATGGTTAACCACATATGTTATTTATTAAGACTGATCAGCTTAGTAAGCTCTTTCAGCTGTCATGTCAAATTGAACAAGACAGGCTTTTTTTTTTTTGGTAATTTTTCTCCAGGTGAATTTTATATTCCTATCACTATTCCAGTATCCTTCCATTTTTTAGTTTAACTTTCCTAAACCATGTAGGAAGAATAAAATTACAAGGTAGCAGGACATCTGCTGAAACAGATTTAAGTTTTTTGTTTATTTGGTGTGCAGCCTCTCGGTATTTAAAGAAATCAGATGATGAATGTAAAAGAGTAGTGTTTCCATATACTTCTACGCTGTAGTTTGATGTGACTGATTTCAATCGAACCTTTATCACATTTTATGGAATTGCTGTTTTTTAGATTAGCTGTCTTTTCTAAAGTGATCTTTAGTATGCTCCATAAGAAAAAAAGTAATCTTTTCCTTGCTCAAAAAAAAAATTCTGAAAAGAAATTTATATATATTTTCTGAATATTTCATTACTACCAGATCACAGCAAAGTAACATATAGAATTCTAAGGCATTGTTTAGTTTGGTATGAGAGAGGATTAATGCTACCTAGCTTGTTCTGGTAGATGTTGGTTTAACCTTCTTTCAACGATCTTAGATGAACCCTTGCCAAAGCCTCCTTGGGCATTCTCTTTTACCATTTTCACACCTGCATTACAGAAAGTTTGTTTACCTGTTCTTGTGGTGGGCTAGCCTTGCATAACAGTAAAATGCCTACCCACTTGCTCACTGACTCAGCAAGGAGAAGGGAGAAAATTGTATGAGAAAGGTCATGGGTTGAGGTAAGACAGGGAAATCACCAATTACTCTTGGGGGCAACATAGACTTCAGCAAAAGTAATTTATTTTTTTGCCAGTTAAAATAGATTTAGGTAGTGAGAAAAAAAAAAATTAAAATTATAACACTTTTCCTCACCCTTTTCCAAGGCTCTATTTCACTCCTTCACTCCACACTCCTATACAAACCCCTAACCATTGAGCAGCACAGGGGATGGGCATTATGCTCAGTACATTGTGGTTTCTTTCTTGCCACTTCCTCCTTCCACTTTTCCCCTGCTCATTCATGGGATTTCCACAAGCCCCTTCAGAGATACCCACCTGCTCCAGTGTGTGCTCTTTCCCAGGCTGCAGGGGAATCTGAGCTCTGGGGATGGTGCCTGGAGCACCATCTTCTCTGACTTTGTCATTCTCCCACCTCTCAGTTGTTTTAATGTCTTCAATACATTTCCCTGAGATGCCACCACCTCATCTGTCGGCTCAGCCATGCCCTGTGGTGGCTGGAACCAACCACGTCCTGCCCAGAGCTGGCCTCTCCTCACAGAGCCCCACTGAACCCCCCCTCCCAGGAAACCCTGGACACCTACAACAAATACAGTTTCTTTCCTCAATTTGAAATTGCAATTTTTGTAATGAAAACTTTAAGTCCATTAGTTCTGTTACTGCTCTCCACAAACAAGGTTGAGAAGTTACTCTCTCCTCCAGTCTTGTTTCTTAGGTCTTAAGAATGCCAGACTCTTTGTTTTTCCCAGAAATCATGTTTTATAAATCACAGTGCTCTCTAGATTCTTCAGTTAATCTATGTCTTTCTCAAAGTGTAGCACCCTATGGCCCACACAGGGCCTAAACTGAGCAAGACAACTTTTATGGACTAGAGCAAAGGCATTTTTGGCAGCAAACCCACTTTCCACCTTCCTACTTACCTCCTTCTGGAAAAGCAAGAAATCAGCTTCAGCTTGGGGTACAGTACATCTTCCAAAACTGCCCTGAAGAAAAGAAAATTGTTTCCTCAGCTTTTATCTGTACAACTGATTATTCCTAAATAGTTAAGATGTTTGGCTGACTCTCACACTTGAGGCTCCGAAAATGGCAGAAACTTTTGGAACTGACAGGTGTCTATACTCTCAGAGCTTCAGAATTACCACCATAGGTCAGCACATTAAGAGGCTGAATACTATTGATTTTATTATTGAAAGATTAAAACTAAAAATTTCCACTGTTTAAAATCTAAAATTCTTGGAGATATTTATGTTTTCTTATCTTGAATATGTGCTATGATACAATTCAATCCTGATATTCATGGGCAAGAAAGGTTGTCAGAAGACAAGGACATATGTAGAAGTAAATGGGTCAGCAACTTAATAATAAAATAAATACCTTCAATGTTTTGAATGAAATAATAGTGATAGAAAAACTAACAGCATGTTGAAATAGTTTGTCAAAAATATGTATAACACTACCAAACTCAATAAAGCAATGTACTTGATTAAACCCACAGAGGAAAACATTGTGATATGTATCCTGATACTCACTGAAGACATGTCTTCTGTTGCCTAGACAGTCACTATGTTCTCATCCATCTTGGTTATTCAAAGACTACAACAGAACTATTGATTTGTGTTCATTCTTGTATTCCTGTGCATAATAATTGCTAAGGAAGGTAAAATTATTTATCAAGCAGCTGCAATGTATTTTACTGTGTCTGACATCCACCGTGCATTTAAATAAGAAAATACCAAGTTATGGTATTCTGATTCCTTAATGTGATTATTCCATTTTGTACACATTTGTGATTAGTGTTCACAGTGCTTCATTTGAAAGCAATATGTATGGTGAAGCTTCAAAGACTATTACATATGTCTTTCCTAATTTAGCTCAACTGATTAATTGAGATTTTTTTATACTATAGCTTAACTGAAAAGAAAAATTTGTCTCTAAAGCAACTAGGTTTAAGCAACTTGGAAAGCAAAAGAGTCTGGCTGTATGTTTAACTATTTATTTTAACTTGTAAATTAAAAAATATCTTTTTAGTAGTTAAGAAGATCTGCGTTGTTTTCTGTCGTGATCAGTGCAAGTGCATATTCAAACCAAAGTAAATGGACAATTTTCAAATTCTAATATTAAACAGTTCACAGGATGAGCCACTATTAAAGTTCAGACTCAGCGGTCTGATATGTGCAGCAGGTACACATTTTTGCAAATGAAAAACAGAAATTCAATTAATGCAGATTAACAATACCCTTCCTTTCTTGTCTTACAGCAAGGAAGAGTCATGTTCCTGGACAATTTTAGGAGCATTTTAACAACTACACAGCAGTTTTAAAGACAGAGCCTAGGTCTTGTCCTCAAATAGGTAGAGAAAGCATTACATTCAATGCTATTTGAACATAACAAAAGCTTTTAAAGTTGCTCAATTTTAATTTCATTAAGACTTGAAAATGGTAAATGTCTGGTGGTTTGCATTTGTATGAAGGGAATAAGAGATGGTAGTTTAGAGTAAAGGAGATAAATAGACTGTGTAGCTACATCACTTCTAGTAAATTGAAGCAGCCAAGGCCATTCTTTGGAGCAGAGGGCAGCTGGCTGGTGATCACTATGTGCACCTGGACACCGACCCCACACTAACTAGCAACAAGGATGGCCCCAACCCCTGCACCCAGCTGAGCCCTGTCCTGCTGGGAGAGGGTGCTGCTCTGCCCCAAACCCTTCCCACAGTGTAACAGGATGAACAGTCACCTGGCAGTGCAGAGTGCTAGTAACCTATAGATATTCAAATGCAATGTTTAACTTTTCATAAAATAGTTATGATGCTAACAAGCTTTTTAAGCCGATGGAGGTGATATTCAGCATAGGTAAGCAGTGACTCAGGACATTTATGCTGATCAGTCTCTGCCAAGTCAAACAAATGAGAGTTTTTTCACTGCTTTTTCAGATCAATATGTATTTCATTTCTGGAAATTGCAGGCCTACATCTCAGCAGTTATTGGTGAGCAATGTGCAATCCCAGAAAGGAAGACATAAGAATTTTCAGGATTAAATCCTATAGCAGTGAATTGCTGCTTTTTCTGTAGCAGTGCTCTGGATCCCCAAGGGCACCACCAGTTCTGACCACCACGGACAGCACTCCTGCCCCCAGGCCTCCCCTCATCCTGCCCACATCGAAAGTCCTCACACCAGCCCTTCAGGTTCAGCAGCCCCTGCCACAGTGATGCCACAGCGATGCCACAGCAGGGCCAGTCTCCAGTTCCCCACAGCCTGGCTCTGCCTGGTCATGGATCCTGCTGTATCAAGCCCAGGCATGAGTCCTGCTGCTCCAGGCACACCCATGGGCCCATGTCCTGGCCTGTCCCTGTTCTTGCCTATGCCCATCCCCAGGGAGGCACCTGGGGCTGATGCTGCCCAGGTGCCCTCAGCTGCCCTGCTTCTGGCCGGGGTGTTGGGAACGTTGTTTTGTTGCCTTGTCAACTCTCCATGGGGAGCCCTGACCATCATGGACAGTACTCCTGCTCCCAGGTGTCCCTTCATCCTGCCCACACCAAGGTATCTGCTCTAAGATATCCCCAGAGTCTTTTCTCCAGCCTAAATAGCCCAGCTCTCTCAAACTGTCTTCATAGGAGAGGTGCTCCAGCCCTGTGATCAACTTAGTGGCCTCCTTTGGACTCAGTCCAACAGGTCTGTGTCTGTCTTGTGCTCAGACACCAGAGCTGGATGCAGCACTCCAGGTGGGGTCTCACCAGAGCAGAGTAGCGGGGCAGAAACCCCTCCCTCAACCTTCTGGTCACACTTCTTGTGATGCAGTCCAGGACACAGCTGACTTTCTGCTCTGCAAGAGCACGTTGCCAAGTCATGTTGAGCCTTTTTTCCACAAACACCGCCAAGTCCTTCTCAGCAGGGATGCTCTCAATCCATTCTCCTTCCAGCCTCTACTTGTGCTTGGGATTGCCCCAAACCACCTGCAGGACCAGCATTATGATCGCATCACACAGCTTGCTGTCAGCAAAATTGTTGAGGGTGAATATGGGCATGTTATATATATATGTATATATATATGCATATATACATTTGTATACATATGCACACACACTGCATTTATGTGCACAGTAAACTGTGCATCTCCTGCAGCATAATTATTGGCTTCTAATTCTGGTGGATTTTTAAAGAAAAAGATCTTTGTTAAACAAAAATTAAGTGAAGACTAATAAAAATCCAATACCTTCCATATAAGGCACAACTGTACAAGTAGGGATAGTATTGTATTAGAACTTGTGCTTCAAGGGGAGGTTATAATGAGATACTTCTAAAGGTAGAAGTGTGTAACACATATTACAATAGAATTGTCTGGTCTGTTCTTCCCAGCTTACACTCCTCTGAGGTTTTCAGTATCCTTAGCATGCATTGATCATCACAGTCAGTAAAAGCTGTGTTGGTTTACTGCTTTGTAAGGAGTTCTCAGCAATTTGGCTTTTAGGTGAAAGTGCTTGAGTTTTTTGGCTGAGGTTTTCATCAAAACAGTGACTCATCATAACAGAAAACCAAGAAGAAAAAGGTTCATTACTAAATGCATGGAATCAATTGTTGATGGGTAGCATGTTGCAGTACTATTTTCACACTTAACAATGAAAGTCAAGCCAAAAAATATTTTTATTAATATACGGCAATATGTAGCATTCAGACCTGTATGAGGCTTCTTTTATGTATACATAAGCGTAAGTGCAGTTGCAGTTCTGCATGTCAAATATATGTAAATGTCAGCAAGGACATCTTTGCATGTGTTATCAGCAAAATCAAAACTCTCTTTTTCAGTCCTTAAGTACACATTTTCTGACTTGCCACACATGCTTTTAAAACTTCAGTGTTTCCTATACTAAATATTAATAAAAATATTCACACTTACAGGGTGCAATGCAGTTAGAGATGAGTTTCTCTTTCTCAGGTACAGTTTTCAGTGGTTCAGCATCATCATATAGGCTTTTTGTATGGTATCAGAAATACTTCCAAGGCATGCTAATAAGTCTAAATGTTTTACAGTTAATATCCCTTATTTGTTCCTGTCTCAGTACACACACACTTGAGACAAGAAACTTAATTACTCCAACTACTCAGCATTCAAAAATTCACATTTGAAATAACAATGTGACAGAGCATGCACTGTCTTGACACTGAAAGGGACTTGGTCTTTTCATCCCAGTCTTCCCTGCTGCTTAAAATGAGTTCAAACTACTTTTCCCTAGGGCAGTTTTAACATGATCATTTTCAGACACTCTGTTCTTCCTGTCACACCCACAGCCTAGTCAGCCCTTTCATGCTAACAAAGCCCTATGCATTCATTTTCATGTAGAAGAGTATCAAATTACTCTACAAGTCAAATATTTCAGAATAAGAGATGAGACATAAGTCATATTAAATACAGAAGGCAATTTTAACACATATAGTATGTGTGTTCATCACTATTTTTTGTTATTCCAATGAAAAAGGAAAATCCCTTCTCTTTTGTTATCTTCTAATTTAATCAATCATACCACATTTTTTCTATTTTTTTACTTTAAAAATTAAATTTAAATCTCTTCCTGAAGAAGTGGCTTTAATCAAACAGTGCAGCTCAGCATAATACCATCTTCTCAGTAGAGCTTTAGATGAACCTTTTTTGTAAGGTTTCAGGTTTGCCTATCACTTGATGTCAATTGACCAGCTTGAGTTAGGAGGATTTGTACCTGCTGTTCTCCTCTGGTTTTTGCATGCATTACATGATAAATAATATAACTTAGAGACAAAAAGCATAATGTTGATCCTAGCCCACTAAAAGAAAAAATGATATTTAGTAATTCACACTATTAACATAATTGGTGGATTCCCTATCATTAGATATCCTAAATCAAAACTATCTGATTTTCTGAAATTCAGGCTGTAGTCATCCTAAATTATGAGACTCTGTAAAAGAAAGGATGACTATAAATATTAAAAATTTTCACCTTGGAAATCAGAATCTCTCTTTTAATGTTCCAACCATTCTTCAAAACAGTCTATGAAAACTGGTTCATAAAAACTGCTTGTTGTACGTTTGCAACTCTTTTAGAAAAGGAAATGATTGATATTTCCAGCAATCATTTTATATAGTTTTTATAAAAAAGAGGGAAGATAAACAGTGGCTATAACTTGGATCTCTGTAAAGGATCCATTCCAAAATACAAATCAGTGAAATCCTACAGTACCAACTCTACTAATTTGTCAAGTTGCTCCATACGTAGTCTTCAGTTTGGAAAAGGTCAGCATAAAGTAGACCTCTGTATCTTGCAAGTAAAACTTAGAAGTGGGACAAGATAAAATGCAGAAATTGTTTTGTGTCACAACATATTTGGAACAACTGTAATAAATGTAAACCATTTGAATATTTGTAGGCTCACATATGTTGACCTCAATTGGGCTGGATCAATAGCAGTAAAGCAGAGGCCACTCTCCATTCCCCACTGAGGCAGATGTTTCATTACCTGCTAAGCCTGCTATTGCTAACCACTCTCCTGTGTTTGCCCTTATTGTAGGTACCTCAATGAAACAGTATAGAGAAAATTAATGTTACAAAAAAATTTAAGAAACAACCCTATGTCCTTTCAGGAGTAAATGTGCTTTATCCATAGATATTTTATAAATTTTTGAATTAATAAATGGCTATATTCAATCTTAGCAGCCCATGCTAATACAGATAAGTGTTTGTCTTGTGCAACTAACTAACTAACCCCCCTCTCTTTCATATGCAACATCAGTTCAGATTTGACACTTCCCACTGACCTTGATCACTATGACTGAAGGTATAGGATTAGTTGTGCTAACAAGTAGTGGAGAAAGATTGGCATCTGATATAAGTCAGCCACTAGAAAAGGGTTTTGGAAAAGTATCTCCTTTGTAAATCATGGCACAAACACTGTATTTCCTTTGAGAAATAATGCAAAACTGTAAGTACAATTTGAATTTCACATTCAGAAAGTTAAATGGAATATAAAATGCTTTATGAAATGCCATGGAAGATCCATGTTCATTCATGTCAGTTGTCCAATGGAGTGAGCTGTAATGCTTTTCTGTCTATTACATTTTTTTTGTCTAAGTCTGCCTCATGTCTCTACTAATCTTCAGGACTGAAGAGGCTGCAAGCAGGACCTTCTAGATATCCCTCCTAGATCTCTGTAATCACCCATATCTCTTTATCTGATAACCACCTGTCCTGGTTGCAGAGAGGGGGCAGAGCTTGGCGCCGTTTTGGCATGGCCAGGTCACTATTGTATACCACTGACATCATTGCTGAGGGCATGGTTTCAGGGGGAAGGAAAAGGAACGTACCCCCAAAAGTGCAGCATTTTGTCTCAGTCTCTCCATCAGGGAGGTTACCAGGATCAGCCCTGTGCCCTCTGTCGCTGCTTATCCCCTTCCCACTCCCACAAGATGTGGCTTGGAGATACGGTTCTGAAAAAGCGGCAAACGCAGCTCCAAGACAGGGTGCTGAGAAGTGGTGCTGGTGTGGGAAGCAGCTGCAGAGAACAGAGCGGTGGAGGTGAAGCCAAGCCTGACCTGAGCCAAAAGCAGCTGAGCAGAGATGGATGGAGTGGGGCAGAAGCTGTCTGAAGCAGCAGCACAGCATGGAATTGAACCAGCGGTGTGTAGTGGTCAGGAAAAAACTTGTGGTGATGTGCGGACGATCTGGTTTTTGGGGGGATTTTTCTGTCATTGCTTTTTATTGTCTCAGGCTCAGGGACAGGGGAACTAGCTGTGGGGAGGGCCTGCAATCTTGTCTTTGTCTGGGAAACCCAGATGGAGGACACGTAGAACCATGTGGGAATGGCTGCCATCTTATCTTTGGCCCAGGGGCCATGGAGAACTAAGTTGAGGTGGTGAACACCTTACTTTGTGTGTGTAAAGAACCTTCTCTTTTTTTATACTTTTGTTATTAATATTGCTGCTGCTACTGTGCTTTCTCATTCCATTGCTGTTTGCTTTCAGTAAATTGTTATCTCAACTCATAGGCTGTGCCTTTGTCCCTCTCTTGCTGGAAGGGGCGTGGAGAAGGGAAGTGACTTATTTGGAGTTTAATTTCTGGATGGTGTTAAACCACCACACTATCTTTGCCCTGGAAAGCAAAGGGTTGAGGTTACATCCCCAGTACTTCTCACTGCAGTGGATGTTATTGTGGCTGCAGGAGGAGCAGGGTTCAATGCTTAGATTGTCTGTGGCTTTGGTGTGCTGCCAGTCAAAAAGCAATAATGGAAGCCCCAACAGGAAAACAGCAATTCTCCATAGTTTATTGCCCAGTCAAATCTCAAGATAATTTCCTGGCATCAAGCATTGGTATTTTCCTGGCACCAGAACTTTTTCCCTGTCAGACTTGCCACAAATAATGTAGGTAAACAAGCTACCCCCAGAAAAGGGTCCAATAATGTTTCATAATGGAAAGTGTTTCTAAGTTATCCAGAACAGAAGATCACTATGCACCTGCTAAAATGAGATCTAAGTATTCATTCTGCAACACTAGGCTGTCTTGGAGCTGGAAGATTAAACAATTTGAATTTCTTTCTATTCCCTTTAGGATAGCACTATTATTTGCAACAAGATTTTGTGATATTACATATGCAAGGTATCATAAAATCACATATAAGAGCAATGAGAAATCTTTCTGTTATTTCTCAAAACATTCGAAAATAAATTACCTTAAATATGCAGGAATGCACTAACATTTTATAAAGAACTATTGGGTTCATTATCTACTCTGTCTACTAGATTTTTTTAAATGGTTATATACATTTTATTTTGTTATTTGTTTAAGCTGTTAGAAGCCCACTACCTGGTAGCTGCAAATTGTAGGTGCTACCCGTAAATTTTGATAATATCTGGACAAGACAAAAGTTGCATATCCTAAATCCTCCAGTTAATAAAAAGACATGTCACAGAACCACCAATCAGAAGTCTGACCATGCATTTTTCTTCTGCATGTAGATTATTGAGACTGGAAAAACTGGGCACTTGGCATTCCAGAAAGAAAAGCTATTGTTGAAAACTAAGGATTCCCAAAAAGAAGGGGTCCAGGAAAAAAAAAGTAAGTGAGAAAATGCAAGCAGCAGCCCAACACAAACCAGCAATGCTTTCTGCCTCACTGTCCCAGACCAGCAATGATCTGCTGGCTGGGATGGAAAGTGGACACCCAGTGAGCAAAGCAAATTAGTGAGTAGATGCTCGAAATAGCCAAGTAGGGTAAAAGCTCTAATTTTTTTTCTTCTCAAGTGAACCATAGTACCCAGAACCAATCTGAACTCTTGTTTACTCTATTTCTGTAACAATGTTTTTAAGGATTAGTCCAGCTTCAGAATACAACTTTAGAACAATATTATGAAAGGCCGAGAAAAAGCAAGAAAACTAAAAATTTTTTTTGAGCGCCTACTCTTACAATAAAAGGCTTGCTACTGGCTTTGAGATCACTGAAACACACTGTTTTGCTTGGCAAAACTCCAGGTATAAAAGACTTAAAGTGGATATAGGATCAATCTCTCTGGAATGTTTTAAGTGATCTCTCTCTCAAACTATAAAGGAATAGTAAAAGAGAATGATAAAAGAGCTGTGAATTTTAAGGACAAGACCACAGAAGAATCCTCACCTGAGCTACTAAATCTACTAGAATTCAGGGTGGTTTTAGTTTCATAGGTTGAATCCTCTGTTTTTGAGATTTGTGGAGGAAGGTGTGCAAAGTTCCCAGGTTAAGATATATTCAGGACAGATATGTTTTTAAAATGGCTTTAGGTTGATTCACCAATGATCAACCTCAGTTCTTTCTGAAATTACCTGAATTGTACCTTACAGTGGCCTGAAAAGTTCTTTCTGTGAATATGAATCACAGATGATCTGACACAGTTTTACTGAGGTTAGACAGGGAGGCTGGAATCCATCTAGCTTATGGTAGTATATGAAAATCTGTTGCCTAAAACTGTTACAGTAAACTGAAGCTCACTTTGCAGTCAATGCAGATAAATAGATAAATGAGATGAAGCCTCTTGTAGAGGTGCTTAACTCTCCACTAAGGAATGTAGCACTAACTAGCTTTAAGTCAGGTTGCTGGCTTTGAGAGATATAGTTTATGTCTAAATGAATACCAGAATGTTAAAACACAATCTACTTTTACAAAAGCTATTTTCTGTATTATCTAATTTGTATTTTGACTGTAGAGTCTTTAGGTCTCATCAGTATATCTAGATTTTTTTGTGTAATCCATGAGTAACGACTTCATTAGTGGAAACAAGTAATCTAATATGATGATTGGAAAGCTAAACAATATTAATGTCTGTAGGTTATACTTTAAATCCTGTCCCCTTCTGAAGTGCACTTATAGGCCTGAAATAAACAGAAGTGCTCATTTCACAGATATTTTCCTGGTGCTTGTTACCTGAAATTAATCACAGACATCAAACCTTTTTAAAAGACAACTGGAACACATGATAGTGATGCCCTTTTTTCAGGAGTTGAGTGGCTAACACAGTAAACCAGTACGTCTTTATTTGAAGAACATACATCTTGACCTTGCATAGACATTAGACTGTAAACTCTTACAAAGAAAAGCTTTGCTAGAAATTCCTGAAGAATCCAGTATCATCAGTATTTCCTGGGCCAAAGGAAAATCAGACTCTACTCTGGCAGTTCAGGGCATTCGCTTGAAAGAAGAAACCTGAGTTGTAATCCCTCCTTTAATGATAGTCCTTATATTAGAGGTTAAGCATTTGCTCATGTGAGACGTGGAAGTGCGTTGTCTTCTCTAGAAAGTGCCCTAATCATGAGGCTACAAGTCACACGCCTGGTCTTTTGTCTGGCAGACGTGTAACAGCTGCAAACAGTGAAAGAGATTCAACAGAAGGGATTCTAAGGAAACCTTATTGTAACAGACAATGAAGAGACCACAATAGTAAGAGTTTGCAAGTCTAGATTAGCGTTTGGCTGACGTTCCACAAAATCAGTAAATACATGTAAAAGGTGGTGGATGCTGTATTCCACATCATAGCGGCTACACGGCTGTAACTGCTGCCACCACCACATATATTCTGTGGAAAGGAACACTTTTCAAGGAAAAAGTTTTTAAGGCTTTAGAGAGTCTTCCCTGCGACATGGGAACCAGTTGCTGAAGACTGTAAGGAGACAAAGGATAAGACACAGCCTTGTCAATGTCTCACTCAGTCCACGTGGATGCCATTGCCATCTGCCCTATCCTTCACATATTGCAGAGCAAGCCTGCACACCTCCTGACTGGCTCCTGCCCCTAAGCAGCAACAGGACTGTGCAGTTCCAGGCACTTTCCTGAAATTGTGACAGTATCAAAAGATACTGGAAGCCAAGGGATTACTTTCTGAAACTGTCTTGAACTGACTGCTAATTAGTGTTTTGTCTGATAGCCCTTTCATAGCTGGATGCAGCTGGATGGAAATAAACCACAAAGGGACCACATTTTTGTTTATCATTAATTTTTACTTAGTTTTGTATAGACTTGTGAGACCCTGCAGTAATCTTAATTTGTCACACATTGTAAATTCATTTAGTAAGTTTATTCATTCCAGGAGTCTTTTTTTGTTACTTCCTACAGGTCTAACCAAATTAATACATTTTATAATGAGTTGGATCATGCGATATTGCTCAAACAAATCTGGTAAGCTTCTACTTAATTATAATATTAGATACCACTAAAGTTTATTATTAAATTTTCCAATGCCCTGAGGGCATTTTCCATGTGGTAGAAAGGCAGGGCTCTGGGAGAACTTGTTTAGATTCTTAAAATCAGGCCAGCCCTCCTGTCGCATTTATGTGAAAAAATAATTACTTCAGTTTACAAAATAAACAGTCAGAAATACAAACTTCTCTCACTCTTGCTTTAATACCTGCACTGTATTAGATCAAAATCAAGGTATTTACCTACTGAATAATAGTTTCCAGGCCAGGGACAGCAAGGTGTATGGGTCAGCTGGAAGTGTAGGTATAAAACACCTTAAAAGTTTTAAACCCCATAAAGCTCTGTATTCTAGGTACAAATATCAGTTGTTTTAAAGATTCATCCTCTTTAGCCAGCAGTAGGGTTACCTTTTTTTTGAGACAGCCAGTGCATCCTTTACTTCTCTCCTAGTCCTCACAGGCTTAAAGCTTATTTTGTTCTTAACAGATGTTTGAGATGTCTTTATCAGCAATTTAAAGAATCAATGTTTTGGCAATATCCCTTGCAGTTTACCTACTGTCTTGGTTTTGAGTTCAGGTGCTTTAAAATGTCTCACTACCTAAAGACTGAATAAAACAATTGCTTTTACCTATAAGTTCATCTCCTTAATCACATTTTAGTGGGTGAAATATGGTTGTCGCCTAGGCTTTCATCCACCTCCACCAATGTAATATTCTTCACAAAAAGCTTGCTTTCGCCTTGACAAGGATCTTAGGACATGTTAATGCTAGCTCTCTGACAGGAGCTAACAAAAAGACTTCCAAGTGAAGCAGTTCCACTCCACAGGGTAGACTCTTATCATCTTGAATGTGTGATCAACCGTGACTCCAGAATTTCAATGAGGAAATAGACTGTCACAGAGCTATGCAAGGGGCTAACCCTGGCCATGGGGTTGAAAATCTTCAGTTCAAAGGACCTGTGCTTGTGCAGAAATGAGTCATTCTTCTTAGGTGAACTGCAGCATTGGCTGTACAGTCAGCTGTCAGACTGCTGCGGTGGCAGCTTTGCAATGCGACTCTAATGTTTTCTACAGAGATACCCCCATTAGGAGTGTTCTCGGAACTACAGTTCACTTTCGGAAATTGGGGGCTCTGAAATCATGCTGAGGTCATTGATAGCTCATATGTACCTAATTTCTCCCTCTTGCATAGAAGAATGACTGCCAAGTATTGGGGATAGCTCTCACTGCTACTGCAAGTATTGGCAGATGGAAAGGTCTTACAGAACTATTTGAATACAAATGCAGTAAATAGCATATGAATAATTTTGGCCTGCAGCACCCACCGGAAGAATAAAGAAAAATACATTTAGAAGGACAGACCCAGGGCAGTCATTGCTAGGCTTCAAAGCCACTGTCAGTGATGGCTGTAAGCATACAAGGAACACATGAGGGACCCTGTGCATGCTAATGTCTTGGTAACATATACACTGTTCCTGGGAGACCCACTGAAAAAAATTAAGGTAGCAGAACCCAAGGCAGAGCTTAATCAGGAAAGCAATACACTTCATTTTTTTTTTTTTTTTTTAAACACAGACCAGACCTGAGTGCCTATAGAATACCTGTGAAGAAGGGAGTGCTTTAGTTTCTGAAGAGTGTAATTTTATGGCCTAGACCACTGGTCTTTTTCCATTTTCAGCATCTTTTTACCTACAAACCTGTCTTTATCTGTTCTGACTCGTGAGGTTCCAGATGATTCCTTTTTACTTTTTAATTGGATTGTTTTTATCTGATGCTGCAATAAATGATTTTGGCATAAATACAGTTATTGAATTCCTTTTTACCTGGGCATTGACTTCATATAGTAATTCATTGAACTAATAGTATCTGAGGAAGTAATAAGAATAGCATAGTCAGACTAGCTGCTTCTTAAATTAAAACAATTTCTTCTTAAGCCTAAAGCAAAGCATAGACTATAGGGAAAAAACTGTCAAGCAGTCAAAGGAGAGCCACAAAAATGACATGATACCTATTGTTTTCTGGGCCATTACTTATTTTCCCTTTTCCCAGTATGTATACAGAAATTTTGAGTAAAGTCTATTTTCTACTCCTTCCACCCTGGAATTATTTATTTCTTCTATCAAAGATGAATTTCTAGTCCCTGAGCAGCCTTTAGCCGGTAAAAGCACAGAGTATACACCAGTATTGATGAAGAATTCATATGAAGCCACAGTGAGCAACTCAGAGGATTTCCAGCTCTTCTCATCTCACCTCAGTCTGAAGCTCTCTTCCTTCATTTTTATAGAGGCTTTTTAAAAACAAACCTGATAACAGCACATGTTAAATGCATCATCAGTACCAAGTTACTGATGTAAAAAATAAGACTTTTCCCACCATCAAGTGATCTAACTGAATTCCCGCAAATACTGAAAACATCCTGTAGGAGTGCTGAAAAATTGCAAAGAACTTTGGTGAACAGAGGAAGTCAGTGTTGGGTAATTGATAGTTCCAATTGCTACTTATCCTTCCCCTTTGTGTCAAATCAGAATAAATTTCTTGTTAAAAGTCAGAAGGCAACCAGATAAAATCAATTCAAAGGAAAAGGGAACCCGATGAGGTTAAGACAATTTGAAAAAAATCCACTATTTCCAAGTGAGAAATTTCTTCTAAGGTGCCTAAGAAAGTTAACAACAATTTGATGATTGCAGCACAGTCTCTTGGGTGGGGAGGAAGTGGTGTCTCTTTTTAAGCATGCTGTTAGTAAGCATAAATTGGAGGGAAAATCCCCAACATGTAAACAATTGGAAACTTGTTCCTTAAGTAAATAAAATCTGATTTATAAATTATAATGTGACTTCTAATCAGAACATAGCCTACAGTCCTAAATAAGAAATGCAGATAACTTTTCCTGTTTCTATCAAAGGATTTTATCTCTACCTAAAGATATCGGAAGCAGTCAACAGATTCATATGTCCAAAGCCATGCACCTCGGGAGAATGAAAGGTAAGCAAGTCGATGAAGAAATTGTATAGTTGGTATCTGGTCTTTCTTGAAGTTGCCTACTTCCAACCCTGTGAAGTGTTCCTTATAGTAAATAGACTGTATTTAAACCAGGACAACCTCTCTGCTCAAATCAGGAAATTTGTAAATCAGAAACAAGGGCAGCTGGCAAAATCTACAGATTTTTTCCCAATGCCCTAATTTATGGGAATATGTGCAGTTTTTCTCCTAAATTAGGGGCTGCTTTCAGGCATCAGATACTAGGTTTTTTATGGTAACATATCCAAATCTGTGTTCAGCAAAAACACATAACCTCAGTATAGAAGAATATGGATTGATTATTTTTTCCATCAGATGCTTTAGTGACTCAAGAAAACCATATTATCAACTAAGAGAGATTAAGTTCTCTGTGTCTTATGGAGCACAATTGACTAGTTTGGTAAGACATCTAGCCTCTTTTGAAGAGAAAGAGCCAGTACATTATTTAGCACAGCTTTAAGCTTATTCTTACATCCCTACCTTAATTCTTAGTTTGTTAAGAAACCTCATTTTTTCCCTTACTTACAACGTGTCTTCCAATATTTTTCTTGCATTTAAATGTAGAAAGTGCTATTTATGGTAGAAAAAGGTATAAGCAGAAATTAGCTTAAAAGAAAAAGTAAAGTTATATTGCCATTAGGCATTTAACATTCAGCAGTCTCTCTCAGCTACACACATGCTTCTTATAGGTTTCTTAGGGTCTAGATTAATAAAAGAGGATAAAAAAGCAGTTTGGTTAGCAGAAGACAGGCAGCAGTGTAGAGGCTAAACATAAGAAGTCCAGTTATTTAATTTTTATGTCTACATAAAAAGGGGGAAAAAAAAAAGGCAAGCAAAGTTACTTTGTAGCTCTGAAAAGAGTTAGAAAACTGTTGACTCTAGACAAATGCCAGGTGCCCACCACAGCCACTCTATCACTCCCCTTCTCAGCTGGACAGGGGAGAGAAAATATAACAAAAAGTTAATACGTTGGGATAATGGCAGAGAGAAATCACTCGCCAGTTATGTCACAGCCAAAACAGAGCCGGCTTATGGAAATGAGTTAAATTTATTACCAACTGAAATCAGAACAGGATAATTGAGAAGTAAAACAAATCTGAAAAACACCTTCCCCCCACCCCTCCCTTCTTCCTGGACTTAACTTTATTTGTCATTCTCTATTTCCTTTCCCTGAGCAGTGCAGGGGACAGGGAATGGGAGATTATGGTTAGGTTGGTTCATCACGTTGTTCCAGCCACTATTTCCTTCTTAGGGAGAGGAGTTCTTTCCCTGCTCCATTGTGGTGTCCTACCCACAGGAGACAGTCCTCCATGTGAGGACATGAGTCTTGCCTGTGAGCTACAGTTTGTCACAAACTCCAGTGAGGGTCTCCACGAAATCACAAGTCCTGCCAGCAAACCTGCTCCAGTGTGTGCTCCTCTCTCCATGGGGCCGCAGGTCCCACCAAGAGCCTGTTCCAGAGAGGGCGTCCCACAAGGTCACAGCCTCCTTTGGGCATCCACCCACTCCAGCAAGAGTTCCTCCATGGACTGCGGGTGGGTCTTTGTTCCCTCACGGTCCTCCATGGGCTGCAGGGGAGTCTCAGCTCCAGTGCCTGGAGCACTTGCTACCCCTCCTTCTCTGACCTTGGTGTCTGCAGAGTTGTTCCTCGCACATTTTCTCACTCTGCTCTTCTCTGGCTGCAATTACATCTGCACAAATAATGTGGGGATTTTTCCCCTTCTTAACTGTGCTATCCCAGAGGTGCTACCACTGTCACTGATGGGCTCAGCCTTGGCCAGCAGTGGGTCTGTCTTGGAGCTGGCTGGCATTGGCTCTGATGATAAGGGAGAGGCTTCTGGCAGCTTCTCAGAGGATCCACCCCTGCAGCCCCACTGCTACCAAAGTATGACCACACCAAACCAAATACAAAGACACATGGAATTATTTTTAAAAGTCACTAGTCAAGATGACTAACAGCATGACCAGGTCATCTGATACATAAATTGAAATTTATATAATGGAAAAGGAAAAAGGATGAATGAAATGGAAATTGTTCTGAATTACTTGGAATATAAATTAATGAAATGATCAATCTGACATAGTCTGATTCCTCAACATTTGTTTTTTTGAAAAAGATTTGAGTTCTGAAAAATAAGTGCCTAAATAAGTCTGCCTGAAGAAAAAAACCCAGTCTATTTCATTTTTTATGGCAGAGGAATACTCAGCCTCCTTAATTTTTAAGACCAAAACAAAATTAGACCTTCATCCAGAGTCAGTGGAATGCAGTGCTGGTGCATGACAGCAATTCCAGCAGATTGGAGTACATCTGCTGCAGTGGCTTTGTGCCTGAGTCAAAGTTCATTGTAAATGACAATACTCACATTAAAACCAATGGTAATTCAGGTAAGGATGCCAGAAAAAAAAAGAGAAAAAACATTGCTTAAAATTTTAAAAACTTGCATTGACGACAACTTCTTTTTCTTTTTTTTTTTTTTTTAGTGGGCTTCATCAGAGAACTTTTGGAAACATTAAAGGACTCAATATTGTAAATATTGCAGTTACTTTGTGCTTGCACAGGTCTTTCATGGTGTGGGGAGTCTGTTTGGTGAAATGATTCTGAAGGTCAGCAATAGATGTCCATTCTGCATTTAAAATATTTGTTTTGTTGTGTAGTCATGAACAAGTTACGTTTAAAACAAGGTATCTGAGGATGAAAAAGAAAACTGAAAATACAGGAGCAAAGTTTTGCATAATTCATTTAAAAATTTTTTTTAATATATCTCTTCAAATTCATCAGGCTATGTAGTTTAAAAATAAAAAAATTAGTGTAATTATACTTGAGGAACTCTTAGGTAGCTGACATTTACGTAGTTTGGAAAGTATTATTGTGTGAAGTTTCTCACAAGTTTTTATTTTAATAACTTCTAATTTCCCATCTGTGTACAGTGCACTAAATATATAGAAATGCATATAATATATAGAAATGCACGTTACTTTTTTTTTTTTTGGTAATTCTGTAAGTTTGGCTCACTCTTGAGATGTCAAGGTTTAAAATAATAGTACAAAATCCTGTAAAATGAAGATCAGAAGGCCATATTGTTGTTCAGTCATTAAATAAAATTAGTATGATACTGACTGAACTGGGACAGTGCTTAAACATAGGTAATAGTGGTACAATCTATCCTTAAATTTCATCTGCTCTGAAAGAAATTATATAATCATGGAGTTAGATCCTAGAGCTTTGAATGAGTTATTTGGAAAATGAAATAATTGCAAGATGAGACTGCACTTAATACTCTGTTTAGGAAAAGAATGAATCATCATCCATTTGCTCCATGGGTGAACTGAGCTTTGCAATAGTTGAGATTAATACAGCCCAGCTCCTGAAATAAAGCAAATCCATTTGTTCTGGCACAAACGGCAAATAAACTCCATCACTATGAGCAGATTTGCCAACATTTGCTGAGCTTTTAACATTTTCATTCTTATTACTTTATTTACTTTTACTGGAGCTGATCAGGCACTGGAAACATTTTTTTTCCCTCCACAAACTTGCTAAGTGTTTGCCTGCTTTTTAAATTTCCTATCTTTTGATTTTCCTTACCTTCGCAATTATTATGCACATCCCTAAGAGACCTATGAGGAGCACAAACAAATTCTGGCAAATTCTCCAAAAAAGAAACTTATGGGAGAATTAAATGCCTTTGCTAACATTAAGAAGCAAGGAGAAAGGGTAAGTTTTGAAAGTTTTGAAATTCCTCATGATCTGAAGGTTTTAAAATTTGGGTTCATATTGGTTTTTCTGAATCTTATGGATGCGAATGCTCATTGTGGACTATGGATATTTTAGGAGTCAAAGCGCTCTTATCTAAATGAATAACTGTTAATTTGAAAGCCTTTTCATGGAGAACTTTGAGAAAAAATGACTAAAACTGTTACTGTTCTTTATTCTTCTGAACTCGAAATCTGTCTCCTATTATGCATTAAAATATTACATTCAGATTGCTAAGTTTTAATCAAAGAAATTGTGAAATAATTTACAACATTGTGTCATGATTTACAGCTAATAAAATTCTAACTTGATTTTCAAATAATTTTTATTCTTATAAACATTTTCTTTTTTATCATTCAACGATTTTTTCGAGAAAATGTTTGTGCTATGATCCAGTAAGACTGAAACATATGTGAAGTATTGATTCTATTACTTCTTTAAAAACAAATCTTTACGAATGGGATGAATACTACTTCACTTCACCTGCTGAACTAGAATATACATTATTGAAAGAAAATATTTTTCATAGTTTTTTTTTTGTTTTGATCCATACTGGTGATGACACTTGCATTTAATCCTGAATTAGATACACAGAAGATTCTTAAGGTTCCTACTGAAATGTTCTGCCTAAAATAGCTCTGGATAAAGAAAGTGGAGATATTCAGGTTCTTTTAATATTCCAAAGTTTCTCTCTTCAAAGATCTTGGAGGGTAACAACTTCTAATCCTATATTTAGCATGTAGCATTTTTCTTAAACAGTAATGTTGCTAGTATTATACACTTGAAATGGGTTTTTAATATACAATTATATAACTTTATGCTTAAGAGTATATGAATTGATAAAGATGCGGTATCATGTCATACCTTTCCCCATGTCACATTTCATTTTGAGTAAAATTGTCACAATGCTTGACTATGGCTTGGAGAGTTAGTTGAGCTCTTTCTGACCTTTTAATATCGTCAAGTATCTTGAAACTTAGTGGAGAATTTTCTTCTCTGTTCAGTTTGTTGATGAGTTGGATGTCCTGTAGTTTTATATATGTCATTTTAAGATTGCCAGATGAATACCATCTGTGAGTGATTTGTCTGGAATTTTCCATTCATACTTCTACACTTCTGATGAATAAGTGGGAACTGGCTAAATTCTCTAGAGTTACACTTTGTAAATGTATAAATAGGCTTATATTAAATCATTTGCTGAATTTGCCTCATTTTGCAACAGACCAATGGATTAATAACACAATTTTATCTCGTTGTCTGGATTTGGGCTTTGTGTATCTGATCGATAAAATAATTGAGATCAGACAGTTGTCTCCATTGTATCCTTCTTAAGGAAGCAAAGTTAACTAAATCAAGCTGCTAATTAATCAGTTACAGATAAATATTTTCTGAACAGAACTTAAACCAAAACTGGATAAAAATCTATGAATGCACTGAAAAAAAAAAACAACAAACCCCGCAAAAAAGCCATCAACTCCCAAACCAACCAACCAACCAACTAACCAACCAACCAAGGAAACCCCACCAAATCCCCAAAACAAAGCAAAACAAATCTGCAGAAAAGCAGAACTATATCATATTACCAGGTTTCTTGTGACCATACCTACAAGTTTCCCTTTCTTTGCTTTCTAATTCTGATGAAAGTTCACTTGCTAAATGAAATGGTAAAAGTAGCTTGTTATATTAATTATGTATTTTCCTATGTGTAATATAATCTCCTTATTTCTAGCTTATATCTTTTGCATCCTCTAAACAATTTTATTCTCATTTGGATATAATATTTTCTTCATGCATTTTGACATTTACTTACATCTTAGATAAGCTACATGTATGCATCTCTCATCTTATTTTTTCTCAAATAAATTCTGTCATTTTATTTTGAGCATGTTCTCTCTTTCTGCCTCTATATGCCTGAAGTAGAATACATTTTGTCATGCAAATCACGTGCAGTTTTTGGAAGACTTATTTTTCTGTTCCTTCATCTGTTATATAATGAGAAAGTCCTCAGGACTCTATTGTTATACACTACTGAAATCTGTTGGAATTCATTTGTACTAATGTTGTTATGTACAAGATAGAGGCTTACATCTAATCTAGTTACTGACTTCATATCCAGTGGAGAGAAAACAGATTTTGCATAGGATGACTCATCTCAACCAAAGATAGGTACTTGTATGTCAAATGAATAAATGCTGTGAGAGCCTGTTTCAACCTCCTGACTGTAAAGGGTGTCTGTGGTGACTGGACTAGACTCAGACATGTGATTTTTGCAGGCCTAAAGCTCCATGAGATTACCAACTTCTCTAATTTGCTGTGCTGAATAATTGGCACATAACTATGAACTGAAGGATTAGCTCAAAGAAGAGTCCTAGGAGTCTGAAAACTGTAACTCAAATTATTCTAAACCACATATCACCTTCTTTGTACCTCAGTTTGTCCATTAGTTCTTCTTCTTCTTCTTCTTCTTGTTATCCTTCAAGGGAGAAATTTCTATTAAAGGGAGACTTGCATACTGGGAAAGGACAGTGGAAACAATAAGCAGAAAGGGAAAAAATAAAAGAAAGGTACAAAAGGAATTATTTTGCATATAAAAAAAAGAAATCAGAAAGCCATGTAAACACAGGTTTTATATGAAAAGGAACAGCTCAAAATCTTGGAGATGATGTTGAAGGAGAAATTAATGCTTATTGATTACAGTGAGGTTGGAGAGAAGAGGTGAATGGAGACTGCTATGATCACGGAGAAGATTTTTGTGGAAGTGTTTGAGCTACCCTCAATGGATAAGCCGTAATATAAAGGTCAGAATCAACAGCATAGGTAGAACTTCAAACATAAGCAAGCAAAATAGAAGGTCTGGTGTTTACCTCCACGTGGAGAGGAGAAAATTATAGTTATGTTATAGAGTCACAACTTCTCTGTCAGTTTTGTTATCATCACAAGGAAGAAAGAAGATAACAGACATTCTAGACTGCATTTTATTCTTTGCTGTTTGTTTCTATCTAAGCATTTTTTCTGTGTTCAGCTGCTATTTTATACTTTATTATTTTGTCTAAAATTATCCTAAATTAATGATGAAGGAGATCTTTCAGTGAAGTTATGCTACCTTCCATGGCATTTATCCTGAGCTACATGTTCAGTTACTTCTTCTTTACAACATTGCAAGAATGCTAATATGAACTAAAGCTGTAACATACATAATTTTATTTGATGTGTATTTTGATGAACTAAGAACTTGTAATGTGGGTATCATAAATCCAGTTATAGCATAAGGCAGAGTTAGTTTTACACCCGGAACTCACACTGAACTCTCCTAGGGTCATAGGCTCACCAAGTTTATGAAACTATTTAATGTCTTGAAAAAAGTAAGTACTGATAGTACTGATATATTTTTTAACTGAAGAGGATTTATTTGATTTGTATAGATTAATGACTAATCTGTAAGAATTGTCTCTATTTAAGAAAATCAGTTTTTATTCAGTTGTATGAGTGGAGAGACCAAACCTCTGCTGAAATCAGGGACTTACCACAGAGGTCTACCATCTGTGTGTTGGACCACATACAGCTGAGTCTTTTGCTCTGCCTGGGGTAGTCTGAAGATGATCTACAGTGACTTGTGCACTTGCTGATGCACGCTTCCTTTCTGGATTATATGGCAAGCCGTTGGCAGTGGGGGAGTCTTGAGGGATGGCCTCTATGAGGAGAGCATGTAGCCACTTCCATCTGGACCTGCCACTGGCCAAAGCCCAGTACATCATCTGAGTGTTGTTACATGGAAACAAACTTCGTGCTGACAGCCTGTGCATGTTCAGGTGCCCTATAATCAAACCATGAAGCCACGAGGTATAAGAACTGGTATCCATAGGTCAGCATGCAGAAATCAGATGGAGCCTGGGTACAGATTGTATTCCAGGAAGGAATTAAATAAACTATAGTAAAGGAGGTGGGGCCATTCCCTCTGTTTTGCATATGTACTGCTGCTTCTTTATTCCTTATACTGTCAATTATAATTCTACTTTCAGAGAAGGAGATGGTTACTTAAATTATAGAAGAAAGTCCCTATTTACTTTTTTAATGCGCATCTGCAGTTAGTTCAGGAACCAGATAACCCTTACCCATACCTAAAGCGAATGAACCAGTCAAGAAATTTGAAAGCAAATTGAATTTCTGAAATTGAAAACTCTTGTCTATTCTGATTTTTTGATGTATGAGGTCCTATGTATACTCACAGACACATAGTTAACTACTTATTTAAATTATTGTACCAACTTTATTGTGATGTGTCAGAAGGGTAATTCATTGCAATTGTGCTCACACTGACCATTCATTCTACTGCATATTCACAAAAGATTTAATAATTTTTAATAAGCATTTGCAAAGTTTGAAGGTTTTCCTTCAATTGTTTGCTTCCACTGCCTTTTACTTGAGTTCTACATGATAATACAATGTATTTGGACAGCACCGGCAAAAATGCATAATGATTGTTACCTGTTCTCTCTTTGAATAAACTGCAATCTGGTATGCTGTGATCCACTCCAATATCAGAGTTAGCAATAAAATACAGTACAGATAAACCTCAATTTGGCTTGACACTTCAAACTAAAGAGTTGTAAAATGTGTCTTTGGTTTTTAGTAGCTGTGAAAAAAATTGATCTCCAACTAGCAATGAAGTCATGTTTGATGTCATTAGAGGTCTATATTTCCTGTCTGACAGATTTTAATGCCTCTTTTTATTTTATTAATGAGGTATAAGGTAAAATTCAGAAAGGTATCTCAGTGGCTTTGAAACCTAAGTATCACTGAAAGTCAATTTAACTATAAGTTTTGAAAAAAGAACTTACAGGGAACTTGTTTCTGTCCAGTTTGCTGTAAAAAGATGTGCAATGAAACCTGCTGTCTACTCCTTTGGCCAGAAAAAAGAGTTTAATGAATTTAGCACTTCCCACTGTTTAATAAACTTAAAGGTGTTTAAATCAAAGCTTCCTGTGATCTAAGTAGGTTAAGTACAATTAAGCAGACTAAAGTAACACTCTTCTTATAACATCCCAGATGGAAAACCCTCAAAATTCATTTTCCATATACATGACCATATGGTCTGTTTTGAAAGCTACCAGACCAGGATTACTTCTGAGAGGATGGCTTACATTCATCTTGAAGTTGCTTTAAGAGAACACACCTATCACTGGTCTTCTCTCTTTCTGAACTGAGGAGCACCAGCCTGAATTATTCTGAAAAACAGAGGTGCAGAAGTACAATCTGATGACATAGGTGATCTCTTGAGCAAGACAGTCCTGAGCTGTGTTGCAAACACCGCCATTTCTTGCTGTGCTGTTAAACGGGAAAGAACTATTCATGCGGTAAATTGAATCAGGGTAAATTATTAATAAACTATCTTAGTTCTGTGCTTTTCTTTGCTTTATTTGTTTGTTTTTTAAAGAATGACTTATGTCTTCCCTTTATCCCCACACACAATTTGTAGTAAAAGCTGATTGACTATTAAGCCTTTCAGTTCTGCTATCAGTCTTCTCTGCTTCTTCAGTGTTTTGTAAGTTCGCTGAAATCAACTATTTTCCTGCTCCTATTCTTTCTTAGCAGGGAGATTGGTTCTCAGGTATTCTATTGCTCACTTCTGGAAACACTACAGAATAATAAGGCATCGGTCACCGACATTCTCTACATATTTTTGTAAACACTTGCAGCCCCTCAATTATCTGCATGCTGAGTGGAAATCACGTAAATGTTGCCTGCATATATGTTAGAATTTTGAAAACATTGCAGACCAAATTTTTAAGTAATGTCTGTACAACACATTCAAAACCTTGTGGATGCCATTATAAAGTTTTTGCCTTGATTTTTATCTTTCTTCATTCCTTCTTCCTCTACCAACTCCTCCCAATCAAAACAAAACCACAAACAAAGAAACAAAATCTAAACACCACAACAAAAAAAATCTTGAAATGAACAGTATTAGGCCATTTACAAATGTATTATTGCTACAACTGTCTACTTCATTAGAATAAATACTAAGTTAGTAGTATTAGTGGTATATACTAAGAAAGAATGTGACATAGGGGTTGAGCACAAAATGCTGTATCGTGCCATAGACTGCTTGCCCTTGAGGTCCCACAAATGGAGTTTCAACGAGTTCAGATGAGTTAGGCATCTTTTGTTTACTTTCCAAATCAAAACACATTACTGTATGGCCTGTTGGCGGTAAATCCTGAATAAATATAACCTAAAGTAAGCGTATACTTAAAGCTAAATTCTAATTAAAATCAATTTACCCCAGCTGTAGACACTTTAATTGCATAATAGCTCTAGTTCTGTCAGGCGGGGCCGTGGGAGCTGCAGAGAGCAGCTCCTGGAGCAGCAGCACGGCATTCCTCGACAGAGATCACCCCTTCCCCACAGGACCTCCGGGCCCCTGCTGCGCCCTCTCCAGCTGTGCGCAGCAGCCACGAGCAGACATTTTCGGCGCGGTCTGTGCGCAGCGGTGCCCGGTCGCTGATGCTCTAATCACATCCTCAGGGGAGAAGCTGTCTGGCAGCTCCGGCACGACCACGCTGCCGATGCGGCACCGCTTTAGCGGGGCGTCTCCCCGGAGGGCTCCGGAGCGCGGCGGAGCTCGGAGGAGGCACCACGGGCTGTGCCGGGTGCCGGGGCTGGAGGGAAGAGAGCCGCGCCGCCGCCTCCCGGCTCCAGCGCCGCAGCCTCCCGGCTCCAGCACCGCGGACAGCGCCCGGCGGGCGGTGCGGGGCGAGGCGGGGCGGGCAGGCGGGCGGGGCAGCGAGCAGGCGGCGCGGAGTGACGGCGGGCACAGAGCCGCGGCCGCGCGTAGGGACACAGCCACGGCCACGCGTGCCGGGCTGCGGCCGCAACACTCTGGCTGCCGGGAGATAACCCGCGCAGCGACACCGGCGGCACAGGCGCGCTGAGACACGCGTGGACAACGGGCACAGGGGCACAGACTCCCCCCAGACATAAACAAAGCACCGCAGCGCAGCCTCTCCCGCACAGCCCACTCACACACCGACACCCACACACACACACACGGACACAGACGCCCGCGCTCCCACAGAAACGGGCACAGACACGGCTGCACACAGACAGACAGACACAGGCGCGCACACGCACACGCGCTGACATGAACACACAGACACACACACAGACTGACCTGGTTCCTGCCTGGACAGAGTTAATTTTTGCAGTAGCCAGGAGGGGGCATGGCCGGGACCCAGAGGTTGTGCTGCTATCACCTCAGGTCACTGCCGGGACTGGGGTTGTGGGGCAAGGGAGTCTCTTCCTGAGAAGAGAAGGGGTTCCTTCTGGTCCAGTAAGCGCGGGGTGGGAGCTGTGCGGTAACCCCGATTCTGAGCGTTTTGTACGAGAATCACTTGTCTCTCTCATACACTTCGGTTATTAATATCGTTGCTGTTACTGTTCATTTTCTTATCTCATTGCTGTTTCCAGTAAATTGTTCTTATCCCAAGCCGTGATCTTTACCTTCGATTCCTCCAATTCTCCTCTGTAGCCTGCCACGGGGAAGGGGAAAAAGGGTGGAGGGAACGAGTGGCAGCGTGGTTTTAGTGGGAGCAGTAAGTTAGGGAATACCAGCCCTAAACCACGAGACAGACAGACACAGACACACAGACACAGACACACAGACACACAGACACAGACAGACACACACACACACACACCCACACACACACCCACACACACCCCTGCGCGCACGCCCCCGGCCCCGCG
>VZTE01004362.1:101870-117288 GCA_013397775.1 Eulacestoma nigropectus
GGGGGCTCGGGCGCCCGGAGCCGCCCCGGAGCCCGCGCCGAGGGACCCGTCCGACAGCAGCCCCCGGCCGCAGCAGCGAGTGCCCCGCTCCCCGCCGCCCGCGCTCGCTCGCCGTGCGCCGGCTCTGCCGCGGCTGGTTCGCCTCTGCGAGAAGCGCTCCCCTGGTTCCCGGGCTCACTTACACAAAGACAGATGCTGGTGTCTCATTACACTCGTTATATCCTGTTTTCCACGCTGAAGTAATAAGGTTTATATGGTAATACTATTATGCCGTTAATACGGCGCTGTGTTAGTCGACTGCGCGATGTCAGACATTGATTGGATATGGCTTATCAGTTTCATGACAGTTTCATCCAGGACATGATGATTTCTTCTTGGTTTTGTGCGGGGATCAGAATACACTGGTTGTAACATTTTGTTGCTCAGTGTAATTCGACCTGCTTTTCTTGCTTTAGTTGGACTAGAGATTTAGCTGGACCTCAGCTAGAGGTTTTTTAAAAAGTTTACCATTTAGCCTCTCTTAATAACTGCTCAGTATAGTGGTTGAGTGAAGGCCTCGTTGCACAGAATTTCAACTTTTGCCGAAGTGTAATCCATTAAGTTCCTCTTACACAGGTTTTTTTTCTTAGATTTATAATATTCTTTTTAAAAAAACATGTTAAAGTTGGCACCTAATGTTGAGAAGTAGTAAAGAATGATGCATAAATCAAGGCAACCTGTCAAGCTCTTAAATGAGACTAAAGCCAAGAAATGTATGGTCAGGCCCTTGAGAGTCACACATTCAAATGAACTCACATTCAGAGGTGGCAAATAATTTCCCAAGTTATGTTTATGACTTAAGGAAAATCATAACTAATTCAAACTTACCATGCTAAGCAGTAAGTGTTTTTCCTCTGTCAGCAGTTTTTATATTGTCTTTCCTTAATGTATGTTATATTGATTGTGAATGAAGATATTGAGCCTAGGTTTTGTTGGAGTGCTTCTGTTTGATAGCTCTGAAATTCATACTGAATTTAGGTATGAATACAGACCCATTTAGTACCCTTTTGTCATAGCTGCCTTGCTGCTAAAGAGACAGCCGTGCTGCTTTTTACAGTTGTTTTTCTAATAACCATACCATAAACAAAGTCCTTATTTCTTAGAGGAATATATTTTTTGCACCTTGCAGTTCGATCTTTTCCCAGAGGGGGGAAGTATCCACTGAGAGTGTGCGTGTGTGTCTGGGAAAGGAGGAAAATGCAGGAAGGACAAAACCGAAAGTATGCAAAGAAAAGTAAAAAAAAAGAAAATAAAATTGTTTTTTTCAAGTTCATGCAGAAGTTGTATTTTGAGTAACTGTGAGATTGAAAAACTGAATAGTTTTCTTATTCCTTCTTAGCATAAAGAGGACTATGTATTATTTCACTGGATATTTTTAAAAGATGAAGGTGAGTTGTTTGAGCGAATGCTAATGTCAGATTCACACCAGGTACCTGGCATTATCCTTCAAAACACCATCTGTCAAGCTTTCGAGAGATTTGTTTTAGAGTCTAACATATGATGACTGTTAAAACACTTAACCAAGGTAAGAGTGTAACTACTTAAGAAAATGAGAATTAATGCACTGGTTGCTGCTGGGTATAAATAGAAAAGAAATTTATAGAATGGGCAGAATTTTTTTTTTTTAGGTGCTAGAAGAAAATGAGATCGTGGTGCAAGGATCTCTGTAGTAGTGAATAATTTCTAGGTTATATCCATGATGAAACATTGTTTTGAGACTCTGGATTTCTGTTCCTTAGAATGTCACGTGCAATCAGCTACATCCATAATGATGCCAGCCAGGTGTTATTTTTATGGTGTCTGAAGCATTTTTGATTGCCAGTACGTTTTGTATAAAACGCGTAAGTGTAGATTTTCTTTGGAGTCCAGAGCCTCAAGCGTTCACTCTGAGTTGAAACTGCTGTGTTGTTTCATGGTGGCTGCTAAAACCTGAGGTTGAGAACAGTTGTGCTGCTGTGTAAAACCGCAGAAGGGCACACAAGTGATAAGTATTCCAGAAAAATGCTTCTAGTTTGCAACAGGGGATTTACTTGTAAAGATAAGACCACCTATTTTTCCCCAATAATTTCTTTTGTTTGTTTGATTCTGTTGCATGTTTTTTTTGTTTGTGTGTTTTGGTGTACTTAACCAATATTAAAACCAACAAATTACTTACGTTTTTATTATGTAGGTCTCTGTCCTACAGGTTGACCTGTGTCAGATGCATACTTGAATCCGTAGCTATTTATCCCTCACCACTAAGGGATGACTAGAAATCACTTACTTTAGTCCTTACCTGGGTGTGGTGAAACCCCCAGAAAAGGGACATTTCCTGTGGCAGAGGATTTGCATACTTACCAAACAGCATAAAGAAAGATGAGGAAAAAGGTACTAGTGCTGCTTAGATACAAGATGTGGAGGCACAAACCAATTTCTTTAAAAAACATAGGGGGAATCTGTAGTGGATTCTGACAATGAATCTAGTCTCTAAATGGCTAATTGAGTGCCTTAATCAGAAGATACTTTATTTCCACATGGGCCATTACCTGTTTCATATGGAAGTAGATCCTACATGATTGTTGCACTATTAGAAATGGAAAAGTAATTTATAAGTCATCTGTTAGAAGAACTCGTGAGTGGCTGGTGATATTTGCCTCAGCCTAAGTTTTTTCAAACTTTTGCAAAATGCATTGAACATCCATATTCTGATAATATAATCCAGTCAGTAATTAAAATTAAATACCTTTTAATTATAATAGGTAGTTGGACTCTAAAGAATAGGCTAATCTCCGTTTGTTGGAAAGGGCTTTTCCATACCAAGTGAAGTATTTTGTGTACTAGGCTGTTAAAAGAGCTGGAAGAGTGTCCCTGTTTCATGTATAAACTATTTTATTGTAAACTGGTTACCAGTAGTTCTTTTCTCAGGTAAGATTGTTCTGCTTCTAGGCAGGAGATGTCCTGATAAATGTATGAGGTCGGGTAATGCTTGGTCAGATAAAAAATGTCAAAAGTGAAGAGCATGTTCTTGGGCAATGCCTTTTGTACCCGACTTATGCTTATAATGCAGCACACTAGAGCTCCAGGGAGAACTGAGAGCCTCTCTATTCTGGTGCTGCTTCCTACCATGGAAGAAAATGAGCTGCTTATATATGTTACTTTTGCATGTATGTAAATATTTATTGCTTTGTGGAAGATGTCTGTGATTATGAATATAAAAATAAGTGTGTGACTTTAGCTGTGAAGGTGGGGTTGACATAGAAAGATAAAAGCAGCTGGAACTGTTTGGTAGTTCAAAACTGGTTTTATATCAGCATTATATTTAATAGGCTAAAGTGTCAGCTAATTGTCTATATACTTTTCGGGTCAAACAAATTATATATGTGTGTGTATATATGTGTGCGTGTGTGTGTTTATATATATGTGTGCAGCTTTGGAATACTTGCATAGGCAAGTGTATTCTTAAAGTCAGCTCTGTGTTTTGTAATATAAACATAAAGGAAAAAGACTACTGAAAAGAGCTGGCCAAAGTAAGAGCATCTCTCCCCATGGAAATATCAGCATTACTTGGGTAATGAGGTAGCTAATTTCTCTCTCTATGATGACAGTGCAATTGACCTCAGAATTTCAGCTGGCATTGTGAAGGCAATGAGGATCAGGCCTTTAAGTTTAATCTTAAGTCCCTAGATCATTCCAAGTGGCATAGCATGAGTTCGTTAAACTTCCAGGTTGTGTAAATTAGATTAATATAGCTCAGCTATCATCCCCATACAGGCTTCTTGTAGGATGGGACATGATTATTCAAAAGATTAGCCTTTGCACTTAGTGAGCATTAGTACGGTCTTTCATACAAGCCTGTGGCAGTTGTTCTAGCAAGTAAAAAACTGTTGACGTAATGCAAGTTCATTCTGTCTTACATTCAGGATTTCAGCTAACATACTGGCATATGTGGGTTTGGGGTTTCTTTGGACTACTGGAGATTGATTTTCTTTTCATATTGGAATGTGACTTTAGTTGATGAGTGTGTGTTTCTGTTAAAAACCTGGGATGATAATAAGGTTGCTATATGAAAATTATTTGTCTTGGAAATTCAGAATATGACAACCATATTCTTAGCCCTAGATGTGAAAGGCTGTTGATGAAGCCTATGACCTGCTAAAACCAGGCCTCTGATACTTTTTAATTTTTATAAATTTTTTCATTGAAAACTACTTGTGAAAATATGCTTGCAATTTTATGAGTTTACTTGTCTCAACAAGCCTTTGGACTAAAATAAGATTAATGTAAAACGTTAACGTAAATTCATGCATTAATATTAATCTGTGAGTGGTCACTATTCTGCTTATTGTTTCTTTTTTTCCTAATGTTTACATCAGGCGAGAAGAAATCTGTATTCACAAAATAGTTGGTATTAATCATTGTTTGCTTTGCTGTCTCAAGAAATACACTGTAAATTCCTAGTAGATTGACTCAGGAAACATGCTAATATTTAGAGCGTGTATTTTAGGTATCTTGGTTTCATTAGAAACTAGATTTGTATTGATCATTTGGAGCCTTTTCAATAAAAAGTGCAAACTCTAGATGAACAGAAGATACTTATGATTTCTATAAAGTAGTGATGTGCTAGGCATTATGGACTTGGTTCAAAGCTGACTAAAGTTAATAGGAATTTTTCTGTTGCCATTAGTCGGCTATCAGGCAGTCCTTGTAATAAATATTATCTATTGACTGGTATAACCAATAGGTTTGTAATCATGAAAATTGATAGAATATACTGCAGGTATTAGAACTGAGTTTTGCTTTTTATGTTTTTTTAGAGCTGAATTTTTTTGTCGTGGTATGACAACATGTTGTGTTCGTAACTCTAGTAATACTTTTTCCTTGCAGAATGTAATGCAGATGAATCCCAAGTGATAACCAGATTTATGGAAAACAAAATATTACAAAATGTTAGAATGAGTATAACAAAGCAACTGTTATGTTTATATTGACCCCAGCTTTTTAGTCATAAAAGGCAGGCTTGCTTCAGAGGAGAGAAAAAAGAAATAATAGATGTGATTTAAAAAAATAAAAATAATAAAATTCTCTTTCAGACATCTGAAGCAACTTAAGACCATTTGATCTGTGATCTTAGAAAGCATGTACTTTGAAACACAGTAAATTGTTTTGCGAAGAGGCAACAATATGAGTGCAGTAATTGAAGGTTAGATTCTGATACCCTGGTTTAAAATAAAAGGTGCTTTGCTGTTTAAATACTGCTGTTTGAATTGGTGGAGCTGCTAAAGGTGCAAATTCAGTGCAAATAGCAGAACTTAGTAACAACCCTTCAAGGGAAGGTCAGAGGCATTTGCTGAGGCTTATCTGGATGGCCAGAGCCTCATCAACAAAGTGCTGGTTTTTTGGCAACATGAATGTTTTCCTTGAAGAAGAAGAATATTTTTTACTTGTCTTGGGAATTCTTTTAGTAAATTTATGTCATATTTAGTCTCCTTGGTGTATATATACATTCAGGGTGCAACTGCTGTAACTTTCCATCTCTTCCTCTGTACCCCTAACTAGACATATTTAAATTCAAGAATTTGGAAAATTGTAATATTTGCAGTTAGTACCAAGAGAAGGCAGAATACCTGGACAGCTGAGTAGAAAATTCCAGTCAACTGTTAGCTTCCTAGGCACTGAACACCTGTGTGATGTGTAGAATAGAGTGGCCATTCCTAACCAGGAGGTGGCATGATTGGGCTCCACATGCCAAAATAGAGCTTCATATCCTGGCACCTTCTGGGAAAGGGCTAGTCTGGTCCAACAGATATATCAAATTCTTCTTCACTGGATGTATACTTTTCACATTTAGGCAATATGCAGACAATGTATACTGACAGCCAGATTTGCTGGACCATGCTGGGCTATTTAGTAGTCTATAAAATCTGATATGATCAGCAGTGACCCGTGCATGAGTCTTCTAACAAAGGCTGAACAGCTGCCTCACCCACCAAAGCAGTGCCATGAGAGAGAAACAGTTCCTCCAGGACACAAGGACACAGGTTTCAAGCTCGAAGTATGAGATGTCTTGGGCCTTACTTTAGAAGGCATAAATGTAGCTGCTGTTTGGTAGTTCCTCTCCAAGGTTTATTAAAATGGGAATACACTACACCTTTCTGTGCCTTGTAGCTGTACCGTAGGATACACGTGCTGCTTATACGAAACAGTTGTTTTCTGGGTCGGCAGGGTCACTACAGTCACCTGGCACCTCAGTTCAGGGTGAGAGTGCCTTTTCAAAAACAAACAGTTTTTAACTGTTTCAATTTAAATCTCTTTTCTCCAACAAACTGCTGAATGTGAAGGAAAATTCAGTGTTGTCTCTGATTTTAGAATATACATTTTTATTTAAAATATTTTGAGAATAATAGGAGGAGTGTTTTCATCAAGGATTTGAGGTGTTAAGAAAGCATACCTGATAGGGAAAAAAAAGGCTGGTTTGCAGGTGGATCCTGCTAAGCATTGTGAAGGTGTGCATTCATCTTTTCTTCACCTTGCATTTTTCAGTGCTTGGATGGGTATCAGTGCACTGCATCAGAATAAGTAAGGAAGCAGACAGTTTTTAAAATCAAGTGTGTAAAGTATGGAACTTTACTGATGCTGCAGTTTAATCTTTGGCTGTGTAAACAAATAAGATTGTGCAGTCTGACCAGAAAAATGGAAAACCTTAATGCTCGTGTTTTGGCTTGTACTATATGCTTTCAGTGAATATATTCTAAAACTCCCATCTGTAAGATGTAGACTGATGCTGAATTTCATTCTAATCTTTGCGATCTTGACATGAAAAGAGCTTCATAAGAAATGTGGATTATTCTTATTACCTTTAGTACAAAATTTTTCTTTTTTTAAATTTGCAGGCAAAAATAATCCTGGTTATTACAGTCCTCTGTAAATCCTGTTATATTTTAATTAGAATCCTGCTGGAAATGGGTACAGCTGTTTCCTTATCCTATAAAGGGCTGAAATAGAGGAATGATTCATGACTTTCAGCAGATTAAAAACCTCCAACTCCCCCACCCCCCCCAAAAACCGTCCTGAAATAATGTATGCCTGTTCCTGATTTCACAACCTTTGCTGTTGAAAGGGAATTTTTTAGTTTGATTACTGAAAAAAATTATCAAGCAGGACATCTAAGAATGCTAATATGGCAATATTGAAGATCATCCACACTTAATTAAGATGGTAAAAAGTTTTGATGGTCATATATGGCTGCATATGATATAGCCAAAGATATCTTAAAAACTTCAAATGCTCTGCTTGCAGTGGGCATTCCTGTTTATTTTACTTGGGTTAGCATGATGCAAAGGCTGAAAGACACAGGGCAGGTCACTGCTGTTTTAGAATTTCTCTGCACCTGCTGAAGTGCTCATCAAATATTCTAGCGTCTCTCTTGTTGTAAGGGTTACACTAATAGATGTAAAAAAATTCAAAAGCTTCTGATTAATAAAATACTTTGAATTCTGGCAATCAATGTAACTCTTAGAAAAAGTGATACTGCCTGCTAGTCTAGATTTATTAAAACCTGCATTCCTCCTTTTTGCTCTGCTTTGGATCTGGAAAAAACTTCAACTTGTTTCATAGTAGAAGCATTTTAGCTTTGCTAACTGGTAAAGGCAGGTGTGTCTTCAGCAAAAGCAAAAGTAGGGATCAAAGCCCCTGGCACATCATCAGTCAACTTCCAAAGAGCAGCACTGCAAATCAAGGAAAAACAGTTTTCCTAAGAGGTTTGAGCACTGGAGAAAGAAAACAAATCCCCTAGTTTAATGTTCCCTGGGATTTAAGTGTATGTTTCAAAGCTCTCTTTCAAATACTTGAAGTTAGAGAACTTGTCATGAAATCAGGGACTGTGTGTGTATGCTCTAAAACGGCTTTTGGGTATTGAAAAATTAAGTTACCTCTCACAGTGTAAATTTTTATGTCTGTGTTTCTGCTAATGTACTCTGATATTGCTGATTTTTCTAAGTATTTCTAAGCAAACTTGTTTGTTGCATTTTGTCTCTTTTGAGATTGTGGAAATAACTTTTTGGTGTTGTCAAGGGTTGCTCTGAGGTCAGTGTGAGCTCTAGCTGGGGAAAGAGTGAGACTTTGTTCTTCCTAAATACTTAGGACTACACTGATTTGCTGCAGCTATGGAGCTGGTTCCTTGACTTTCCCATTTTAACTAAAACTGATTTTTCTCCAGTGCTCCTGAAAGGAGCAGCACAAAATTTAAGGGACTTACTGTCTCTTCTTTTGTTGTTTGAAGGGCAAATTAAGGACTGATAAAATAAATTCCAAGAGACCTTTCTCCTTCCTGTCTTCAGATTGCTGTTCAGCAAGAAAATGGGGAATTAGTTTTGGTAAATGATGCTTATTATCCGGGTGTCTCCGTAGGGCTGTAGAGTTATGTAATAGCTTTAGCTTTTGCACAGATTTGCACAGATTTGCAATTATTTCACTAATACTTGTATGCCAAGTAGTAGGATTTAGCCCATTGTAAAATTTGAAATAACATCCTCATACTTGTAGATCCAGGTAAATATATGAATGATATCAGTTTATTACTATGCTCAAAAGCCATTGGTGAGTAATCCTGCACACTCAGTTCTTATATTGCATGAACTCCTTTTCCTGATCCTACGCTCCTATTTAACAAGATCATTCTGTCTTTGTAAATACAATATTGCAGAATGCCCTAATTCTCTTCGATTTGTTAGGGGTTGTCCAGATGCTGTTGCTGCTGTTACAGGAGTGGTTGGTTTGTTCTTTACTTGCTGCAAATGGTTTAATGTAAACATCAACAGATCAGGTTGTGCGTAAGTCTGTAAGAAGGGTTTTCCTCATCAGTATCAAAGGGATCCGAGGTCAGCAGTGAGCGTGGGAAAACAGGTGTTTGTGTTACCCATTTTGTTACTCTTCTTTTTCTGAAGACTAACCTGGATATACAGTAGTTGAGCTATGCATGACAAAAAGATGCTCATGCAGTACCAGCTTGTTAAAACACACAAACCATCTGTTCAGCATGAAAGTCTCTTGCTGCTCCAAAATGTATGAATAATCTGAAATGATATGTCAGATGCAAGGGGGAAGAGAGGACTAAGTTTTTGCTAGAAATATTTTGATTATAATGCTTTTTAAAAGGAATGTTTGTACTATAAGCTATCCAAGTGCTTCTTATGGTAGAGGTGGAAGGAGGTGTTTTCAGCATAAAGTGGAAACGGAGCAGCTTGGTTTTGACACAAAGCAGGAACTTGATGTGATTCTGCATCCATCCAAATACTTAAGATGTCCTGATTTGGAGACAATTAGAGAATAATTAGAAGCTGCTGTGAACTTTTGCTTGCTGCTTTCTAGTTCTTGATATTTCAACTCTGTCCCTTCTCACAGCCTTTATTTAGAGGTTTGTTTTTTTTTTAATGGTGAAAAAGCAGTTAGAGAGAAGAAAGAATAGGGAAAAGAGAAGAGAAAATGGAGGAAAGATATAAAAAAGGAGAACAAAATAATGGGAAGACTGTAGGGGAAGTGGAAAATGGAGTATCAAGAGAGAAAGAGATATAGAGAAGAAAATGAAATAAGCAAAGAAAATACAAATTTGACAGGTGAAAAATATTCAGTTACTTTAGGTCTAAGCAACTGATGAAAGCACAAAATACTCAACATTTAATGAGGACTTCTGGAAGCTTTTAGTTCAGTTCTGTTGAGTTAAAATGGATAGATAAAAGTAGCATAATGAGCATTTGAAAATGCTGTTGGTTTATTTAAGAAAAAGCAAAATGAAATTCAACTCTTTCTGAAAAGCTTCTGTTAAGAATGACATAGTTTTGATACATATGTTCAGAGAAACACTGTAGATGTCTGCCATCCATATATATGTGTTAAATTATCCAGTAATTAAACACAAGAATCTATTTTGCAGTGATTCTCCCAATTATATACTAAACAGCAACTGAGATCTTCCATGTTAGTAATATTTACAATCCTTTTGGAACACTATGGTTAGCCAGTTAATAGTTTACTGATGCTTTTTATTTTAAAAGGTAGGGTTGTAAGATTGAACAGATTGAAGTTTTAGATATGGAGTTCCCGTCTTTCTTTTCTTGACAGTCTTCAAACTTTGGAATGGAGTGTACTAGTGTTAGAAGCTCTGAACTTGGACTTTTATTTATTTCAGCTACAACTCACTAAGTTCTCGGGCCAAAGATGAGATTATGATGGTGGACCTTTTATTCAGCTTTATGGAATTGCACAGAAGAGAGTTCAGATGTGCCAAGATTATACTGAGAAAGTGTTCAATTGTGGAGTCTGCAGGAGATTAGAGAGCAGCAGCCCTCAAAGTGATGTGAGCGCCAATTTGCAGCCAACTGTCCTGTGTTTTGTAAACTCACTGCTATGCTATCCATAAACTGAAACAAAATGTTTGAGACGATAAAAACAACTTAGAAGGACAAATAGTAAAAAGATTGCATGAAGCAGTGGGTTAAAAAAGTAGTCTTGATTGACAATTCTGAGGTAAATTGTTTTGCTATAATGTTGGATTTTGCATCTTGCTGGCTTTCATGGTAAAAGACAACAATTGGAATGACTCGAATTGGGTCATTTAAGTCTGAATTAACATCAAGTTTCCCATCTTAATAAATATGTGATTTAAAAATATATACACATTTTGTAAGACTTTGGAAGGCTATGTTACAATTTATTTATTGGAAGGCTTTTCTGGGTAGCTTTAGCACTTGTGGTATTACTCAGTAAAGGGTAATTCAGGTCCATACATTGGTTTGAAATGAAAAAGTGAAGTGAAAATTAGGAAAAGATACGATGCCATGCAAGATTTGATAAGGTTATTACCCCTGCATCCATTGTAGCTGTCAGAGGCACAAAGTGTGTGACCTAACTGAAATTTGAGGTGAAACGTTTGTCCTCCTGTTGTTTTCATTGGCGTGTAGATACGTGCTGCTTGCATCTTGTTTGTGAGGCAGTTGTAGTCCAGGGTGAGCACCTTAGCCTGATTTCCTCTGGTTGTACAGGGCAGCCCACTTCTTGGAGAACAGTGCTACTGTCTTCCCTCTAACCCTAACCCTCTCCCATACTTCTGTTTCTCAGGAAAACCAGGATTCTTGATAGAGAGAAGCATTGCTGTGTTGTAGGCTTGACCTAGCGTACAGCTGGATGAAGACCAGAGCTGGGGCTCAAGGATGGACTTCACCAGTTTAACTTCAATGAAATACTGAGTACATCTGGCATTTCCAGTCAGACTTTGGTGTTTGGTCACTTTTCTTTATATAAATTTGGTCACTTTCCTTATATAAATTAATATGCTGGGAGATAGTTTCCTGCATTAGTTTCTGGCAGTGTGAATTTTTGTTGACATTTTCTTCATGATTTGTACCATTCTTTAACAGTGGATCAGAATCAAACTCCAGAACCATTTTAAGGCATACATTTATTTTAACATTATTTTTTCACATTTTTAAGTTGGGGATACTGACTATTTGAAACCCATCTTAAGCCATACTTCTATATATATCAAAAAACCACTGAACCATGGACTACTACAGAACATCTTATGTCATATACAGCAGATTAATAAACTAATAAAATTGGTATGCAAGATTGTATTATACATAGCATTTTCTCATTAGGTTATTTTAGGAGAGGGAGAGAACATTCGTCTAGGGAAAAAACCAACCACAAAATCTTACAGCTTTATGGTTTGATTTCTCTTGCCCCTTTCCCACTTTCCCAACCAACAAAATAAAAATTTTGCCCATAGCATTCCAGAGACATGATTTTTCTTATGGCAATGATGAGCGTTTTCCTTCTGTTTGATTTTATTTTTGACATGGGCTACAAGCCTTAGTGGTTTCCTCAGTACAAATTTTGTTTGATATTTGTTTGATAGTTTGATAAATTTCAGTGGATGTTTCATAATCTGCAGTCATGGTCATTCCTTTTAGCATATTTATTTTAGAAATTGCAATCTTGGGAACTGGGACAAAAATTTTGTTTTCTACCAAGGGTTTTGCCCAGAGTCCATAAAGTGCTTGGTCTTCACATTTTACCTTAATATAGCAGGTGAAAATTTATTCTGCCAGCCATCTTTAGATAATCATTCTTCTCCGTAGTAACACCGGCAGTAGGAGTTCCTGTCTTATGTGAAACCACATTATTTATGGATTTTGCTCAGCTCTGTTTTTCGTCAAATTCTGAGGAATTGTGACTGCCAGATTTTTCCATACTGATTTCTGGTCAATTTTACCTCAGATGAGAACACCTACCTTGATATTTGTGTCTCTCTTATTGAATCCTGTTAATGTATGGTGGCACTTTGTTTTCATTACAAGCAAAATACAGAAGCTGTTGGCTTTTAAACTGCTGCAAGTGGGCTGCTTCAGTACTCTCCAAGATGCCAAGTGGCCATTTTGGTCATGTTTCTTCCAGAATGCTTAGAAAATGGAGATTGTTTTACTAAATAATTTCTTTTCTTTTTACTCCATATTTAAAGTTGCTTGTTGTGTAGTTTAGACAGGAGTAGTCACCACTGGTTGCTTCAGATCGCCAGATGGGATGGGGTGGGATTTTTGTTACACTGTTTGCCATCGCAAGGCACTTTGGTGTCTTTCCATTTGTCTCGTGGGACACACCACTTAGTTATCTTTTTCTTACAACGCTCTCTGTTCAATTTGTTATGTTAATCTTCCTCCTGCATTTGAATATCCTGCATTTGTTTCTTGAGTCTTAACTCAGCTCTCTGACTCTCTTGAGGAATGTTCCAGATCAGTGGGGATTTGTTTAGTTCATCTAAATGTTATTGTCTTCAGCCCTGTAAAAGGGGATCTTCCTGGGACATACTAATGGGTGTATTGTACCTTGGGTTGTTGTTTGCTGCAGCATGTGAGTTCCATGATCTTTTTATTTAACTTCCAAACTCCTCCAATGTGAGGTTTGGCTTCTTTATAGAGCACACTTTTCTATTTCTCTCTTCATCCTTAAATATTGTTCACATTGCTCTACACTGTCAATCTATATTTAAACAGGGTAGAAAAATAAAACTGAAATTTGGTTTTAGTAGCTTCATGTTTTCTTTCCTTTGCGTGGGTTAAATAAAAACTATTAAAAATGTCAGAAGCTTCTGGAGATGGGTTTTGGGGGCCATTACCTCACTGACATTTTATGGCAAGGAACCTACTTCAAAATTGTTTGATATTCTTCTTGCATGGTACAAAGTGCTTAGTTCTATCAGAGTCTAGTAGTGGTAGAATTAAGTATGACAGTATTTAAGAAGATAATAAATGTCAAATAAAAATAATGAGTTCAGATGTTGCTTAGCTCAGAACAGAAGGCACAGATAAGAAAATCTGAAGCTTTCTGGTAAAAGTAACTCATAAAAAATTAACCTTTTCTAAAACATGCCAGTAAAATTCCTGAGGAGGAAAATCAGCGAAAACCTCGTTATTAAGTGTGTGTTACGTCAAATTTGTTAGGTGTCTCTTCAGTGCAGTAAGGAAGAAGGTTCTGATTGGACATTTTGGCTGCATCTGTGGGGTTTGTGCGTGAAGGAAGACCGTGGCAAAATTTAAATCTGGATGCTAAAGTTAAATGTCTGATAGATGCTCAGCTGCTGTTCCAAGTAGCTCTTTTCACAACCAGCAGCTTTGTTGGGGGAAATTCTGTTCAGGCTGAACTTTGCTAGTCCACAATATAATTTTCCAGGGGAAATATATTGAACCACACTTCAATGTTGTGGGTTTTTGCTTTGAGAGTATTTTTTTGCTTTCCTGAGCTCAAACATAAATGTTTCATAGATGTGCCAATGAGAGGAAGTAAATTAGGGATTTGGGGCAAGTTTTTTCTTTTTGCTACTCGATTGAAAATGACACATTTTTGGAGTGGACTCCAAAAATATATTCTTGACTCCTAATTCTATTGCACGGCTGGCTTCTGAGATCTCTGCCAACACGTAGAGACAGACGATAACACCAAAATCTTTCCCAAAGATAACAAAAAAAGTATTAATAGTGTTATCCTATCCCTACATTGGAAAATTCTTCTATTATGGTTTATAACTTAAAAATACATGCCAAGTAACACAATACTGCATAATAAAAGCAAGTTCCTTTAACTCTGAAACTGCTGAGAGCATCTGCATTGTATTGCTTCTGCCTTCAGCTTCACGTTATGCATGATGCTGCTATTGATATCAAAGTGATTTTAGATTTTGAAAGACTAAAGTGTTTTTGAGCTGATCACTTGCCAAGACATGAAGTTTTGGATACTTTTTTAACACTATCTCTGTTCATTAATTCAATATTGGAGTGTATCATTTTAATCATTACAAATTTCAGTGGGGCCCTGTGTTTGTCCTAGGAGCTTTCAGTCCAGACAGGAGTTCACTATCCATTTCTTTCCATTGAATAAGTGAGTGAATTAAGGTAAAACTGTCTCATAACCTGTGAGACATCTCTGTTGCCTGTAGTAGTCCACGGGGTGCTTTTTCATCTGGCAGACAGAAGGCCCTCAGGAATTTAGTCCCTCATTTGAATGCTGAGTAGTATAAAGGCCATAAGCTTGTGACCTCTGAGTTCGATAACCTTGCCATCTCCCATGAGTTAAATGCTTATAGCCTGAGGTACATGGACTGGGAAGGGATGTTTGGTCCAGAGGCAAATCTCAGTACTGCCAAGATAATGATCTTACTGTAAGAGTTAGTCTGAAAGAAAAATAGTACCATTTTACAGTAACAATTTATTTGAGACATTTAAAAAAGAGTTTTCAGGTGCCAGCTAATCTCAGCTATTGTAACATTATTGCTATCACTTTAAGAAGAATACTTGACAACTGCAGGGGAAAAAAGTTCAGTCTTTGACGTCCATTTCTGTTCATTCCTAAAGGGATATCCTTCACCTGTTTTCTACAACTTTACAAGCAACCACTCATTAGAAAACAAGGGTATTGATGTTCAAAATTAACTTTTAAGATTGTTCTTTTGTGCCTGAATTGAGGTATAACTCATGTTCAAGTCTATTATTTCTGTGTGGAACTTCAGAAGTAACCCTATGGTGTTAGTAAATTGTATGAACTTCAGACTGAGGGATGATGCAGCACATTCCTTTTTGAGAAAATTTGGGAAGACATGTTTGAGGAATAATTACTGCTAGTGAACAAAAGAGGTTTTCTTTAGAGGCTGAAATACATAATTTCTTTGGTTGTTGGTATTGCTTCATTTGAAGTGGTTGAATAACCCGTGCTCACTAACCATATTTTCTGGGTGTCGTCTATTCCATGGTTCCTCACTGAGTGGTCCTGTTGGGTACAAAAGCCCTCTAGTGCTTTCTTCCCAGGAACTGGATGGATGGAAGCCTGTTGCTTGAGGTACATAGTGGACAGCGGG
>VZTE01004362.1:117315-168318 GCA_013397775.1 Eulacestoma nigropectus
GGGTGGGGGGGGGTGGGGGGGGGGGTGGGGGGGGGGGGAAGTCGTAGTATCTGCAACTTAGTGTGTAGATATACATATGCATAATAAGTCACTCAGTTTTTTTCCACCTTATAGTGAGGATCCTGCACCCAGAAGTTCTTAATCACTGTTTACTTTATTTCTATTGGTTTTTTTCATAATTTTTGTTCTTTCCCTTTCCTGAATTGTCCTATGTCATGTGATGCCATTATCTCAGTTGGTTTACAAGCTCTAGGACCTAGGTGTGAAGTGCTATATCAGTATATGGTGGTAGTACATATTAATGTTTTTATAATTTGTTGTTTGTCAGGAAACTGATCACTGCAAAACACAGTTGCCTGTAAATGCCATCAGCAAGTCTTGGATTCTGTCGTGGAGATGCCTCCTACCCAATTGTCACTGTTGATATTATCTGCTCATTCAAAGTTTCAGTTCAGTTGATCTCTTCCCTGTGGACGTATCTATGAGTGTGCTTTCCAGTGCCATCTCTAATAGGTTTGTTTGCTTTGGTAACCTTTGGTCTTTTCCAGTTAAGTATTGAACCTATGATTTCTCCGTCATTTGTCTCAGTTAATGTATTTAGAAGTTTTTCTTGATTATCTCTTCATGTGTACCAACCAATAACCAGTGTATCCTGGCCTGGATAGGAAGGCCTTCCTGCCCTAACAACAGGATCTACACTGCACTGTTCTTTGTTTTGCAAAATAATCCAGTTGTTCTTAATGTACCTCTTACAACAACACTGTCATCTTCTAGGCATTTCTTTGTTTCTTAAATAGCAAGCTGCTTCTGCCCCCTTCCAATTTTATTCTATCTTTTGTGTACCCACACATGATATTCTGGTTTTGACAAATGTCAGACACATTAAGTTGTAAAACATATCTCTTATTCATTCTTTTCGTCACTCGTCTTGCTTATATTTTCAGAGATGAGGTAAAGGTAACAGCCTGCATGTTTATCAAATGCACTTTTTAAGAACCAGCATCCTATGTTTTTTCAGGTTAAACACACACTGATATATTCAACTTATTTATTTACAGCAGCAAAGAAAACTGATAATGGATTGGAAGGACAGTAGGAAAAGAAGGGAGAATGCGGGGCTGGATATTATCAGTTTGCTTTTTAGGAAACAAAAATCTTTAAGCAGAGGAAACCAGTATGTGTCTAAGGCACCAGAGCTTAGTTGAATGAATTCCCTGAAGAGCAAGTAAGTCCATGTGAATTGAATTGTGTGAATGAACTATTTAAAGATAAATATTATTTAAAGAAAAAGTCTATTTAAAGATTTAAATATTAAATCTATTTAAAGAAAAAATTTAAAGAAAAAAATCTACAAAACCTCAAACCTCTTGATTGGTCATTGCCTGAGTTATCATTAAACAGCAAGTAAAGCTTGGGATAATAGAGGAGCTGATGTGAGAGGGATAGCAGACAAGCTAGAGAATTAAGCTTGAAATATCTGGAAAGGAAGCTAGTGTAAGAGTACAAGCATGAAGGAAGTAAAAACAATACAGCATGTAGCTGGAATAAATTACAAGAGAAAAAGTGAGAACAGGTGAGAAAGTTGCGGAATAGGGAAGGCAAGTTCCTCATATGGCTGTTTACAATCATGAAGAGACTACAAAAGATTTTGCAGCAGCAAAGTCTGAGGACAAAAATAGGGTTTCAGTAAGGTCACAGAAGCAAGAAAGCCGTTACACGTGTATTGTAGTGTAATGCACTGGAAACTACAAGAAGGAAGGGACTCATGCTGGAGCAGTTTAAGTACTGGAGCCTATGGGAAGAACGGATTTTAGGAAAGTTCATGGAGGACTGTCTCTCATGGGAGGGACTGCATGCTGGAACAGGGGAAGTGTGTGAGGAGTCCTTCCCCTGAAGAGGAAGAAGTGGCAGAGTCAATGTGTGATGAACCAACCTCAATGCCTGGCACCACCAGTGGGGGGACAAGGGAGAGAATCAGGAATAAAGTGTTAAAAAACTTCCCTGTCTGTCCCTCCAGGAGCCCCTCTGTCAGTCACACTTGCACACCTGAGCTGGGACCGAGGCCCCTTCACAGCTACACCCCCACACTCACACAGTCACACCAGGCTTCCGAGCTGGCTCAACCCCGAGTGTCCCATAGCAGAGGCTCAGATGAACCAATCCTTAAAATAATTTAATCTTGGTCCAGTAACAAAATTAAAAAAATACAGCTCGAGCTTGTGCCTCTGAGGAGGGACCCTGAACAAAGGACTCCTGGACTTTTATCCTCCCACAGTCTAAGCATGGGAAAGTCTGGAACCCTCGGCTCCTGCTGTGTCTTTGAGTGTCCAGTCTTCTGGCCGGGCCACAGGTCCCCAGGCCCTTTGTTATGCAAAGGGTCGGCAACTCCGGCCTCTTGCTTCGGGCTCCCAGAGCTCACCCTGCGGCTCCCACTGCAGCAGCTCACCGAGACACCTGCACTGAATGGATTCCTCAACAAAAATTAAGACTGGGAGGAAGGGAGGGGTGGGGGGGAAGATGGTTTTAAGATTTGATTTTATTTCTCGTTATTCTGCTATGATTTAACTGGTAATAAATTCAGTTAATGTCCCCAAGTCGAGTCTGTTTTGATGGTGACAGTAACTAGTGAGTGATCCCTCCCTTCCATATCTCAACCCAGGATCCTTTTGTTGCGTGTTCTCTCCCCTGTCCAGCTGAGGAGGGCAGTGATAGAGCAGCATTGGTCGTCAACCCATGGCAGCTCATCCATTTCAGTCCAGTAGTCTGGATTCAGCTAGCAGCCTCCTTTGAAATGCATTATTTTGTTAGCACTTACTTTTCTGCATTGTAATTTCTTCTAATCTTCAGTAGCTTTGTTGGTTATGTTACCATGTTTTTTTGTAGTTCTCTTTTTTTGTACAGTATCTGGTCTTACCTTGAAATAGAACCTGCAAGTGATTTGCTTTTTTGTTTAGGTAGAAAAAAGTTTCATCAGTGTGTTTTTATCAGCTAAAGCCTGTCTGGTACCATGGTTGGTGTAGGGTATATACTACTTTCTCTTCCCTTGGGAGCAAGGTAACATACAACGTTACATTGATTCACTGTTGTTGTGGAACAAAGAATAAGCAGGAAGCAAAAGACAAGCAGAACATTAACCTTTTGGAATGATAAGAGTATGGAAGATTTACAGACAACATACTTGCTCAAAGAGTAAGCAGGTTAAAATGGGATACCAGTAAAATTCTGCTATTGCAGTACTGAAAAGTTGTTTCTTTTTAACAAGAATGTGCAGAAATGTTGGGCAGCTGAGTTTGGGACTTTGTATACGCATCACAACAGCAAAGTGAGTGAAACGAGATGACAAAAATTGTAATGCCGTTCTGGGTCAGCATTTGGGGAATTAGATTCCAAGAGACCTGTGTACCACTGTGCACTCTAAAGAGGATGTTCATTGTTTGTGGGGTGAATATGGACTACCGCAAGTCTTCAGACCAAATAAAGCATTACTGCCTCTAACACATGTCATTTAGGACTGTCATGCTAGTATATGTGGATGGATCCAGAAAGGGAATGGTGTAAGCTTTACCAAAAACCCAAACACTGAGTTGCTGCAGCTGGTTTTTCCTGCTCAGATAATAAACCATGCCGCAGAAGTGAGGAGCGCCCCAGTTTGGTGACTGCACATTGTGGATGCCTGCTTTGTGGGATCTCTGCTGTCCTCCAGCACGTAACTTTCTGCTTAGAATGAGATCAGCGTTGTTGAATTCTATTCATTTGACACTGCAACTCTGTCTCCAGGTTCAGCGATGCTAAATGTTAACCTAGTGCAGCAGCTTGAAAAATAGTTCTGTGTTAAAACTGATGCAGGTTGGAGTTGCATTAATCTCTAGTGATGATGATATTTGCCAACTGGTTGCCTGTTCTTTTTTGGCATATAACTCTTCATATTCAGTTTCTTGTTATTTTTTTCCCTGACAGTATCTTGACTTCTTTACCCTGGAGTTCTTCCTTGCAGGAAACAGGCCAGCGTTTCATCTCTAGAGTTTTATTTTAAAAATGTATTATGTCTCTTAAGGCATGATGGGCTGCAGGAAGTGTTTAAAGTGCCAGTTCCCAAGTCGTATTTTGCTTATCACTTATACATTTAGGCCAGATAAAAAATTGCTACTGAAAGTTCTTACAGCCAGCAAAGAAAATCAAATGCAATTATCTCAATGACACTAATAAATATAGGCTTCTTAACCTGAGCTTTTATTAAGCTGGTATATTCTTGGTAGTCTAAAAGATAATTGCATTTTGAATAAGTCAAAGGTCAGTTTTATGTTTTACAAACTGTACTGGTAAAGCTCTGTTTGATCTTCAGCCTGAAAAATTCCCATTAGATCGTCTCTAAGTCCACCAAAAGAGTGGAAAATTAAAATTCCGAGACTAAATAGTAAGGAATTAAGAAAAAAAGATAGAATTTGAAAGTATGCATCTTTCAATTTTATTTTCTTACTGTACATTCTTCTATCAAATTTAAGTGTGGTACCGAAGCTTGATGGGCTGCCTAAAAGTTCTGGGTGTGCATGCAATTTCGTCCTAAAATCTGGATATTATTGACAGAACTCTTACACAGTTAAACAAAATTAATTCCTAGCTCTTCTTACGTGTTTTGACTCATTTTTGTTGCATTGTTCTAAGTTCAGTTTTGTTAAACTGCTCCTTAGGTTTTACCAGTTGAAAAAATTATCTACAGTTTTAATAAAAGGAATGTATTTTGCTGACATCTTCCCAGACATCCCATTGAAAACATGACATACCATAATCCTTCTAGAGTACTGGTGCAAGAAGGATTTTTATATTCAGTAGAAATGAACATTGTTCATCTAGATGATACTTGGTTTAAAAAGTGAAGTATTTTCAGGGGTCTTTAGAAATTTGTTTATTACAAAAGCAGATATGCCATGATTTGTAGTAAGTCTGAGTTAGCAATTATTTAGTATCTTCCAAATGTTTAGAGATGCTTTATTAATTTCTACCAATAATTTATAATTTTGTTTTAGTTTGTTATTATTTCCTTTTCTTCTGTTGAATCTTGTTGGTATTTTAGCCTTTTCAGTCTTTTGAAATTTTCAAAAATCTTTGCGTTTTCAAATATACTTACTAGCAGTATTAGCATTATCTCAGCCAGTTTTCCAAGTCACTTATGGCGATGTCTCCTGATCCTTTTTCTTCTGCAAAGACTTCTGTCTCTTTGCCTTCCTCTTCTCGTCTTTCCTCTTGCTTTGTTGCTGCCACAAAGCAGTTGGAATCTCTTTGGCCCCAATTGCAGAGGCCCTTCTGACAGCTGAAGAAGTACAAGGATGTTCATCCTGACTAGAAGCCCAACTGATACATAGTTCCTGGGCCATGCCGCAGCAAGAAATCTGCCTTATGTTAAGCAAGTACCATTTTAGTCAGGATTGTTTGCTTGAGCTTTGTGCCATGTCTTACCTATATGAAATTAGCATAAATTCTATTATGTTCAACCAGTCTGAGAACTAAAATCTAATTGATCTAAGTAGTATTTTACGCAAAACTATTCCAAGATCTTTCACATTTTAAACCTGCCTTGCTGTGTTAATCGTATTTTTTTTAACAAAGGCTGCAGGAAAAAAGGAAGTCATTAGCTCTGGGTTTCTTGATGTTATCTGTTATTATCTTTAATATCCCTTTGTGCTAGTCAGAAATGTGCTTAGTAGTGTTTCCTTTAATTCCAGCTTAATCTAAGTGTGACTTGGTTTATGGTAAAAAGCAGTGAATAGCACCATTTCTGAAACAAATTGCTACTAAATCTAAATTTACTTTGTAAGAACAAAAATAAACCGAAAATTATTTGGTTTTGATAGTTATATGCTTCTAAGGTATCATCATTCATGTATTTTAAAACACTAAATTCCTCTGTAAAGGAGAAGAAAAACTAAAATATTGGACTAACATAGATGAAGTATTAATTTTAAAGGATTTTTCTACCTAGATACAACTACTGTTTTCTACAAACATTTGTTTTAAAATTTTGAGAGTAGTGATGACTCATGAAAATTAGTATTATGAAAATAACCCAAACAGATAAAACAGATAATACTTCCATATTTTCCACCTGCTTCTCAAGGCCAGAGGTTTCCCTTGTTATTCCTTACTCTGTCGCCAGAACTTAACCAACTCCTGCAGACATTCAGTTCTGTACTGCTTGAACACAGGAGGGGTCTGTCAGTGTGTGTTCTCCACATGGTCAACTATTGCTGGTTTTCCTATACTTAATGTTTCTTGAGCAAAGCAAGTATTTTATTTTTTATTTTATTTTTCCCCCAATTTTTTTTTTGGAAGTAGTGTTAGGATACAAAAAAACAAGAAATGGAAAAACAATAGGTAGCCAAACAGCTCCCAAAAACCCCACAGTAAATCAGTTCTGTATAAAGGTAGCACAGCAGATGGTATAAAATGGGGTAGTGTAGTTCAGCAGTCAGTCACCAGCAAAAAATGTAGAATCTGCTTTCCGGCGAACAGTGGCATCTTGGCATAACTATGCAGATATTGTAGCTCTTTGCTCCTAAACAGTTCCTCCCCAGGAGTCACATATATATTAGTTTGCTTGGAGGTAAAACTGCCAGCTCGTTTCTCTTCTGTGCTGCTTCAGCTCATTTTCCCCCAGCTAGCATTTCCAAGAATGACTGCCAGAGAAGGCCACTATTTCCTAATCTGCCAGGACCTGCAGAGACATTTTGCCTCTGCTCCAAGCCACATTCTCTTATGTCAGTAGGCCAGAGAGACACCAGTGAGTCAAAAAAGCAACCAACCAACCAAAAAAAGCTGGAATGCAACCTCTAAGTACAATATGTCCCTTAGCTCATCAAGCACTTGTGAAAATAAGGTCTGAGCATGAGCTTCATGTTTTCTAAGAAAGAATCAATCCCAGTTTTAAGCCTGATATTTGAATTGCACTTGTGAAAACTACCATGATACTGTACTGAACAAACAGCTTTGAGAGTGTGTTTTGACGTGATGATCTCATTTGCAACACAGTAGTTAAAGACTGGCTATTATTATCTATGCTTTCTTTTTTGTTTTAATTGATTCCCTAATCTTTCAGAAAGTAATTATCAGTCTTTCATTTTATGGAAGCTTGTATTGGTGTTATAACTATATATGTGTATGTATATATATGCACACATTCTATCTAGTTACACACATATGCATGCATGTATAATACATCTTTCTAGTTGTATATTACTTGTTTCACTTTGTGTTTCTCTAAACTGAGAATCAAAATTATTATTTCATAAAACATTGGACTGAATCAAATATTATTTCTCTCTATAGAAATACCCATATGAAGTAAAGTAGATATGAATTAGATCTGGATAATGTTTCTCTAAATAGCCTTACTTAGTAGGTTATAAATTTCACAGGAGAGACTTGACCTATTACTATGTATCTATGGAGTGTCAGATATTTAGAGTATTATGCACATTTTGAATACTCTGAATCAAACCACTTATGAAAATGGAAAACTGCTAGAGCACACTATATGTCCAACCAGTAATTGTTAGACTGCAGTGTCAGTAGTGTGATACTGTTCTTATGGGAGAAGGCAGGAGATAGTGAGTTACAGTCTAGGAGTTTTCTTGAGAATTTCAGGTAAGATGAAGATTATAATTAGAGACTGAGTAGCACATTTGTGTAGTGTGATGGGGGAAAAGTATCAGAATTTCTCTAAGGATGAGTGTTCTTTTTCAGTCTGTCAGAGTTCTTTGAAAAGAAGTAGGTAAAGGTTACCTGTCAGACATAATGTTCTAGGATTTTCACAAAGCCTTTGATAAGATTCTTCATAGTAGGCTGCAAAGAAAATGAATAGAGACAGAGGAAGTAGCATAACTTAGGTATGGTTTTAAAAACTGATTATGCTGAAAACAGCTGGAGTAGTTAGGACCAGAGATAACACGATTGTGATGAAGGGGAAACTGCACGAGGGCAGAATTTCCTTTTATGTGTAATTTCTGATGTACAGCTGTCCAGATCTGTATGAAGCTCCAGATTATAAATGTGACACATTCAGATGCACCTAGATTTGGGCAACTAGCTTAATTGGGTAAGGCTTTTTGGACAGGAGCCTATCCTTTAATGTATGTGGTATTTAGTGCAGGATGAAGTACTACAGGACCAACTGTGTTTATGTAACTAACTGCTAACAGAAAACAATTATAATGTTGTCAGAAAATTTTACTTGGCAAGGATGAGAAATGAAAATATATTAATTTTGTCGAAAGCAATTGGTGCATTTAGTCGTTTTACTTTAAAGAACCAGGAAAGGACAAAATGCAGTTAACTATATCGTGACTGACTTGCAATGATTTGTGAAAAAGCAACTTTAATTTATTTTAAAGGAGGGTCAGAAAGTCATAGGGCCGCCCAAGTTGGAAGAGACCTTGAAAGATTATCTGGTTTGACTTTTTGTGGGAAAGGGAGCCTGTATGAGATTACCTAGCCCTGTGACCAATCACGTACTGAAAACATCCAGTGATGGGGATTTACCATATCCCTGGGAGATTATTCCAGTGGTTGAAGACAGGCTTCAGTGAGGTATTCTGTAAAATTAATTGGTTGTATCTTTTTACCCTTTCCAAAAAATAGTAAAACAAACAGTTGTAAAATTAAGGAGTGCATTAAAAACCTATAAAATAAAATAATTATGTACTATAGTCACCCTGTGGAAGTAATTAACTCTACAGGGCATTTAATAAAAAAAACCCAAGGTTTGACTTTTCATTTTCTGTAAGTACTGCATACCTAGCAACAAATAAATCAAGACTCTCTCCATTGCAGAGTGCTTTATATGTTTCTATATAGGATTGGTGGAAAAAACGTTGTCAGATTGGAAAAATGATACTGTTCCTTCTCTCAGCTGGAAATGACTAAGCAAGTTGATGCTTCAATGGAAGTTCAGACTGCATCTGTATAGAAGATTGAGTAGTGTCTTCCGAACTGCTGTTCTTTCAGTGTATCATAATTTCTGAGAAGCATGAGGCTCAGTTGGTCATTTTACTGGGAACAGTTAGATGCTGGAACACACCTGAAAGCTTACTCTGTATATCCATGTTTACATTGTTGTTGTAGGTTGTGAAATAATCCTGATCATTTTGTAATTCAGAAGTCCCTCATTGATATTGCAGAGAAACATACAGACGGGGTTATTTCCCTGTACTTGTACATAAATATTAACACAAGGTCTAATGCCTGACTGAATTCACATAGTTTGAGTGTACTCTTGCGATTTTGTGGAACAGACTGAAGACATAACACTTAATGGCCACCGTTGTGCACTGGATCGTGTTTGCCTGTTGTACTGGCAGAGGCGTGAGGCTTGGATGGAAGGATCTGAAACCTCATCACTTTAAAGGGAACTGGAATGGCCCTCTGCTAGGAAGCCTGTGCAGGATGTGGAAAAATGGTGAGGGAATCAAAGAATGTATGTTCTGTAATCCTCTGCCCTTTCTTCCTTTATACGCAAAAGCTGTATCCATAGCGTTAAATGAAATGGGACAGTACTAAAGCACAAGGACTGGCACTTTTGCTCACATTGTTAAGTTTGTGGGATATTCTCTGATATGGTTTTGGGGAAATCCAACTGGAATTCTCCCAGAGAGGGCCTGGGCATGGTTCAGAGTTGAGCACAAACTTGACATTTGCTATAGTTAGTTTAGGCAAACAGATGTGACTTGTATGTGACAGCTGGTCTTGGGGCCAGAGGAAGTTTGTTGCCCCTATTATATTTAGTCAGTTGGTGTATATTAAGATGTTGATAATGTCAAATCCCTTTTCATTTCATTTCTTCTGCTATCAGGTTTGTACAGCTCCACATCATGATACTGTGTTCCTCACACTCCTGACATGGTTTCCCCCTCCATTCCCAACAAAACAACTTTCCTACTACAGTCATGACATTTTTCTGCTTCGCTCTTAAGTGCATTTCAGGTGATTCTTTCCACCCTATTTCCCTAAGCCGTCATATTGCTGCTCTCCCCTAAAAGCCTCCATTATTCTGTGTTATTTAATGAATGATTCAGAACTTCTGCAATTCAAAAGAGTGGTTTAAAAAGCAAAGCACGTACAATCTCTCTCCTAGTTTCCTGATTTTCTCCCTTCTTCCTTTACATGCACACACTCAAATGTGGTTTTTCTTTTGCTATATTTTAGGTTATAATTTCCTTATAATCTCTGCCTTGTTCTGGATGTTTTTAATGAGTAATGGGAAATGGTGATAGGAAAGCTTTGCTTTTCAGAGACTTCTGCTAATCTCTCTAAAACATAATGCTGCCGATGGCCACGGAGTTGTCCATACATATTATTTTTGTCTACAATGAGCTAAGGTCACTTATGTGTTGAAAGTAGGTTACTGTTCAGTTCTGAACATAACTTCTATCCATTTTTGGTTTGATCAGATGATTCATAAGGTATCAAATGGAATGCAGTATTTGGTATCTTATAGCAGTTAAAGTGACGCTTTAAAGTCATCCCAGAACACAGATTTCTGAAAAAAGATATCCACTTTTGTTTACATGATAAAGTTTGTTACGTATGGTTTTAAAATTGTTTTAAACAACAAAATTGGAAAAATACACCCTTTCTGTGGTTGTGTTTCTACAGATGTAATTGTGTAATGCTGTATACTGCTATGGCCTGGTAATATTATTTATGTCAAGATTTGTGTAGCATCTGGAAGACTAAGCATGGCGTGAGTACTTAATTTGTATCTGTCTGAACTAACTAGAATACTGACAATTCTGTATCCAAACCAGTCCCAGGATGTTTAGTGGGAGGTATGCACTTCTCAGATAACTGTGCTGTGTGTCAGGAAGAATCCAGAAACTTGTTGTGAGAGCTCAGCAGCTGTTTGGGTGGTTTTTTCCTGGCTACAGATGGATGTGGTGTCCATACATCCTTCTCTGTGTAGTTATTGACTGCTGTAGTCACTTTGGATACAAAGTCATACTCCAAGGAGATTTTCTTATTTGAAGTGAATTGCTGGGGTAGCCTGAATAGACTAAGAACTGAAGCTTTGAATAAAATCTTCTTCATACCAGTACCTGAAACACAGAACATGAAGTCCTAAAAATGGTCAAATAATTTGAACAGGATGCTGTAAAAGCTCTGGACAATCTCTTTTTCTCTGAGAAGACAAAAAAAAGTTAAATTGAAATAGATTTTACCAAGGAGTGTTGATTCTTCAGTTAACAGATGACTTTTTATTATGGCGAGAAAAGAGATTTTTAAAAAGTTTAGTTTTGAACTGTAAATATAATTGGTTTTCTTTCCTGTAGTCACTATGAACTTGCTAGTTTCTTGGGGAAGGGATGGGGAGAAAATTATATTTCACTTGCAGTGTGTTGCTAAAATTAAGAATAAATATTGCTTAAAATTAAGGACAAGCATATTTTATAAGTCTTGCATAGATTGGCCTATATATCTTTGAGTATGTTAAAACAGACCTATGATAATAAATTTTAAGTCAAGGTAATGGATTAGAAAAAAAATACAGTACATTGCATCATGATTGATGATTTAAAAATACATGAAGAGGTATTTCCCTCCTGTCTAAATATTCTGTGTGACAATTGGCTGGCTGGGATATTTCCCAATCCACTTAGAAGTCTGACTGTCCCCTATATCTGTTGCTTGTGTCTGGAGTGGTTGGCTTCTTTCTTTCAAGAAAAGTAAAAGCGGTGCAGGCAGGTAACTCAAGTTCTGTGCTACCACAATCGTACTAAAATTTCATGAATTTTGAGTATCTAGGAGACCAAGGAATGGTAATGCAGCTATTCAGAGGTGTTAAGTTGGCCTGGAGAACACTCTGCTGCTAGAGGAACGTTTTTCGTTACAAGAAAATGGTGTGGTGTTTCTTTGTAGTGCAAGGGTAAAGTACGGTTCTTTTCTCAGCAAGTTGAACAGGGAAATGTATGGTTTTTTTCCTCTCTTATTACAAAGATTGTGAAGACTTTATTAAAACTGCTTTCTCTTGGCATATGAAACATAATTCAAAGCACTGGAAGGAAATAGACTTAACCAGGGAAGAGTTCATCTTAATGCTGAATACAGCTAGAGTTTCTAGTCCCAGAAGGAGATAAGGAATTTCTGAATTTAATGGTTCCCACGTAAGGATTGGAGCTGAGGTGCCGTCCAGAGTTATCTCATATACAAAGAGGATGTAGTTCTCTAATGTTTTTTGAGAATGAAAAATGAACTGAAATCATCATGCTCTCAGGGACACACTGCTGCTTTACAGAAGAGTGCTTAGAAGAACTGTCTTGGAATATATTTGAAGATTAATTGAAATGTTAGGAAACTGAGTGGGAATTTGTCTATGGATATTAATACACCAAAGTAAATGTTACTAATCAAAAGCTTCAGCTTGATTATGAGGACTTTCTAAATGAGATAATTTTGAAACCCTGAGTAGAAATCAGGCTTAAATAGTAACGCCAGAAAGACATCTTCCTTCTCAAGTAGATATATACCACCAAAAAAAGTGAGATTTTATGAATCAGTAAAGGATTAAAACAAATTGGGAAGAAACTCTAATTGTTAAATTGTTTTTAATAATTGACAACTCAGAGGTAACTAACAGACCATTGTTTTCATAAAACGGTGATCATGCTGCTAGGTGCATGTGCCATAAACTCCTCCGTTGTAGTATATTTAAAGTGACCATTTCCTGCTGAATTAGTTGCCAGGAAGTGCCTGCCTATACAGTATGGACTGTCCAGACTTTGCCTGCCTCTATCTGGGGTAGCTGTACTCCTTTATCACTGTTCTCTCAGATTTGAACTGGCAAACTATTAAATTTTGTATGTCACAAGGCGTGTTTATACCCTCCTGATGTAATACTTTCAGATGCTGGGACAATCTGCAAAGTGAGGATGACGCATTCACACATTCACATTCTGCCTTACAGAATGACTTGTTTGGGATGACACTCTTCTTGCTCTGTGTAGCATTTGAGTGCAGTTAGTTCTTTACTAAGGCACCTATGTTTACACACAAGATGAGCTCTATGCTTTTGTTGTGGTTGATGGAAGTGTAGTTTATGCTGTCTGTGGAATGGGGAGAAATTCAGCTGGATGTCCGCTTCAGTGAGCTGGGCTGTTTTCCTGGCTTCATTATCTCTGTTGGTAAGATATCTAAGGTGGGATTGGTTCAGTTATCTGAATATGATCCAGTGCCATTTTATATGTCTCATCATGGTATCAGATACATCAATGAATCTGACAGGTACAGGTATGACACAGGGCCTGTGGGAGACTGGTCCCCTTCCAGAGTGGTAGCTGGAGGCTAGATGGGCTATCCAAAATCTTGGGTAGTAGTAAATCGCTATATTTTGGTAACTGAATCAAGCTGTGCTTGATGTGCCTGAAGGGCTCTCTGCATCAGTTTTAATATGGCAGAGTCGTTGAGAGGAGGTTCTCAGCCGTGTATGACAAATAGTTGCAGTGTGACAAATAGAACAAAATCATCGTGTGGATGGTTGTGTTTAGATTAATTGCTAATACAATATCTAAACATTGTCAATGCAATGTCTAAATAAGAACTCTATAATATATTACAGTGGTTTGTATAATCAGGTTGTGGTCCCTCCAGTTGAGTCATGAGGATTCAGTGAGACCCTTGTACTTTCTAAATTTCTCTGGGAAGTCTAGGTGCAGCTGGGTCCACTTATTCTCGGAATTGGCCAACAGATTTGTCTAAAGCAGGTTCAGCTAGAAAAGTACAGGTTTACAATCTTTGACCTTGTAGAATTCAAAATTACAAGGAAACTTTGTAGCTTCTTTAGGATTTCATCTCGTTATTTGAACAGATATTAGTGCTTTTTACTCAGCTTTCAAAAAATGAGTGTTCTCTGTCTTTGGGCTGCATGTACCCTGCAGGCATTTCTTCCACGGTAGGATGGCCCCTCCCCGGGAGCTGCCTGCAGCCTCGGGAGGCCTGTTTGCCCAGTTGGCCTAATCTCCAGCAGCATTTTAAGACCAGGAAACCTTGGGGCAGGCTTTTATCTCAATATACAGGGGATACTTCTCAAGCCTTAACCATTCATTGCTGCTTATTTTGGTAAACTTAGTAATGAACATGGGACAGACTTTACAGAAGTTTATGTCATTATAAAATTTTGTTAGCATGAAAGATAATGCAAATGGCATATATTCCAGTACATAAAATGCAGTTTTATTGGAAAATGGTCATGATAGAAATAAAACAGTGGTCATATAAAATGAAGAAATTGCTTTATAATCATATGTTAACTAACATTTTGGGGGTGAAGAAGTTTATTCAAATATAATCCATAAGAAAAAGCATCCATGAGTTTTTCTAAAATATCAAGCCAGTCACTGACTCTTCAAGCAAAGGTTCTCAGTGTCTGCTTCTATTAATGCAGGTTTTCTAAAGGTAGATTGTACATACTGCTGAGACCTATTGCTTGTTGTTGATACATTCAACGAATGTATGAATACATGTGATTCAGTCTCTCCAACTAACTGTAAATATACCATATTTTTTCTTTAGACTTCTTAATATCACTGATATACTGAGATGGTGCTCAGATTTGACTTCAATATGTTGCACAAGACTGCTTTATATTATTTAGATCTCGTAAATTCTACTAGTGCGAAGAGGAAATGCCTCAGAGCCAATCTGATTTTCAAACAAAATGCAGGCATCCTACTCAGAACAAATTACTCCGTGAATGTTTATCATTGTAAAGATCGATTAAAAGAAAGGTGTAATTTTTCAGAGTTTTATGGGATAGAATGGGAAGGACCTGAGCTTGTCACAAGATGAGAAAAATTGCATATCGGTCTTCTACTTCATAAGAGTTACAGCTTTGCAAGAAGTACTGGTGGCTTGTTGATGGACCTTTAAGAATTAATAGTTGAATTAAAGAAATTATAGTAACTAGATTTCTCTAGGGAAAAAGATTGCTCCCTGAGTAGTCAACTGGAAGCATCTTGATATTATTCACATTGCTGCTGTCTTGTGATCTGCATAAAGAAACAGTACTGGTATTTCCAAGACATTTATCTTTATAACAAGAATATTGGGCCTCAAATCGGGTATGGAATCTAGAAGTATGGCACCACATAATGTACACAAACATTGAGTCTGTCCCTCTGAGGCATCATCTTCCCAATTCAGCTGAACTTGCACATTGAAATCAGCTGTATTCTCAGGCCAGTAGTGCTATTAAACTGTTGTGAGGTTTACTTACTTTCCAAAACTTTAAACTCTTTAACAGGTATTTCTTCATTATGCAATGCATTTTGGAAAAATTACATTAATTTACTTAAATATTTCTATTGGTCTGATTAGTTTAAGAGTTTGATACATAGCCTTTAGTCTGCTGAGGCTCTGTATGTGCTTAAGTTCATGAATTTTAATAGTTGCAGTCAGTCATGAAAAAGAATGCAAAAGGTGCTATTTGTCCCTAAGTTGTGACAGCTCAGTTGTGAAACTTAGTTTGGTAAGATAAAGCTGCTTGAAAGGCTGAAAGTGATCGGTGATCACAGGGAATCTTGGGCAATTACTCATTTTTGTGGTGGAATGTTGCATATAGGTAAAGCCTTATAAAATGAAGGCCTTGTTGCCTTTGTAAAATCATGGCTCAGGCCTGTTACTTTGGCTAAGTAAAGGATTGTGGGAAAGAGACACAGCTGAATTAGGGATAGAAAAACATGCTGTGTGATCATTGCGTGTTCACATCATGGTGTATGGTGGTTGGCTGAATTATGCTTGTTATGCTTTAAAACTATGTATACAGATAACTGGCTAAGTGCTTAAAAAGGCCGGGTTTTTGCAATAAAGTGCTGATGCTTGCCACCATCTTCAGCATCAGTCTTTTGTGTTCTCAGTCAGTGGAAGGATACTGAATGTGCATTTCAGATTAGACAGTCTGTTCATTCCTTTTTTGATTACTTAATGGAGAAGCTAGTTGTCCCAGTTAATCAGTGTGAAGAGATGAGCTCTCCATTTTTTCTTCCCAGAGATTTAATATTTTTAATACAGAAAACAGATTTTGTTGATGTAGTAATCTTGTTTCTTTCAATCAACCTGTTGTTCAGCCAGCTGCAGTTTTGGGTAATTACTTAATGCCCAAAGAGCCACAAATACTTGCTTTCCTTCTGACTAAGAGGGTATGAATCCCTCAGGGATGACATTAATCTGTAACCCAGGCAAAACAATCTGGTTTAACATATTTTAGGTTATTAGTAGAGATATCAATTAGTGATAAGTATTCTAGTCTTTTGACAATCATTTAAAGTTGGGAATGGAGAAATCAGCCTGTGTTAGAACTGTAGCATGGTCCTTTTTTTTATTATTATTTTTGTGACTGCTTTATATTTTCTGTCTTAATGTCAATGCATAGTGTTGTAAACGATCAAATTATCACATTGCAAAAAGATAAAAAATATTCCATGATAAACTTTCCCATTGGGCTGAGGGTACTGTTTATCTGGACTTCAGTTTCAGTTACAGCTGTAGGATCCATCATGAAACCCTGCTGTTACCACGTGGAGAGCAGTGAGGCGCTAGTACAACACTTCATTCCTGCAGATGTTGGTTGAGTTGTTTGGTCTCTGCTGCTCTATTTATTGTAGGTAACACTGACCAGTTGTGCTGACGGCTTTTTGTGTTAACAGAATCACAAGGAAATCCTTTTTTGAATGAGACAGCAGAATGTTTATGTATGAGCTAAGCATGGATAGTATATGATTGAGCTATCATTTAACACTCCTTGAATGCTTAATGTAAAATAAACATACAGAAAACTAAGAGTAGATTTGGAAGTGATTTGTTTGGAGCATTTTTTATGGTCAAGTGTGAGTCAGAACAATTTCAAAAGAAATTCTTTATCACTTCCTAAATATGTTCCTTGTAGCTCTAGCTGACTTGTGCAATCTCAGAGATATTTAAAAGAAGTGCCTACGAGGTCTGTGTTGTTTTGGGGATTTATTTCAGGTTGACTATTGCCAGAGGACATGTTTAAATTAGCGCTACCTTTAATAAAACTTCAAAATTACCTATATATAATTTATAGTTTCAGTAATACAATAGTTCTAGTGATAGTTCTCGTAATACGATAGAGCTCCTTGTTAGAACAAGAGATAGATGGTTGTTTTTTATTATTTTGACATTCAGTGGTATGAGTTTGAGGTAGCTGGATGTCTAATCTATAGGGAATCTAGTAATAATTTTAAATATAGCTCTGTATGATGGCATGATTTCATAGTTCTACCCAAGAAAGATCTCCAGTCTTTTTCTCTCTTTACTGGTCTCTTTTTCTTTATACATTCATTGCAGTGTTGCATCTTTTATAGTAAAAAATGCTTTTTTTAGACAAAAAAATTACCAATTTCCAGGATTTTTGGAAAGGATTCAGCATTTTGGCTCTTCCCCAAAATGTATTTCATACCATATTCTTTGTGTATTCTTCCTTCCTTTAGAGGGAAACTGTATAACGCTGTGCAGTGACTTCATCAGAAGACTTTAAGAAACACCTTTTCCTGTTCCAAAGTAGCATCTACTCAGAATTTGTACATGTATATGTGTGTATCCCTTCAGACTGATGAGGGAGCTACTCAGTGAATGAAGCTGTCTGCCTAAAAACCTCCTAAGTCCCAAATGGCAACCAAGTTCACCTCTTCTAGCTCTGCCTGACTCCAGACTAGGGCCTTTCCCTCCTCAGTCTGAAAGCTTTCTGTCAATGTTAATGCACTCATACATAAATGTTTAGAAAAATTACATTAAAGATAATTATCACTGCTGTCATACCCTGGAATTCTATCCTGTGATGTATTTAGCATTATTTTCTTGGGTGCTCAGCAGGGAGCGGCGGGCATGGAAATTCAATGGATCGGATTCTGCCTCATTCTATGCAGCAAGAATAGAATGAATAGAAAAAGAGGGTTGTCTCACTTGTGTGGACTGCCCGTCTTCGCACATACTCCATTGCATGTGCTGCTTCTTCCACCGACTAGAGAGGAGACTTAAGATACCTGTTCTAGGACAGTCGCTTGCAGACCTGTTTAACCAAAGCTTAGACAAAATAAGGTAGCCTGCATTTAAGGAAATGGACCCTATTCCATGATTTCTGTATCTCATGCTGTAATTGTGATTAATTAGAAGAACATTAATTGCTTTTAAGCTTACTTTTGCTTCTCTAGACTTCAGCAACTATGAAGAGTTCATCCACACATTTCAGTCTTAGCTTTGAAATGTATAGACCTTTGATCATGACTAAAAAATAAGTAAATGAATGCTGCAATGTTTTCAGAGGATAAAGACTGCTAGGATGGATAGCTTAAGCCATGTAGACTTCCAGGCATTGTCTTGTGATTGTTTTGCATTCATAGTGGTGGAGTAATTAGTAAAGCTGCTAATTCCTGCAGAGCCAACAGCAGGACCCTGTTCTAGGTTTGGCAGAAGCATTATTGGAGCCTGAAACACTTAAACAGGCTACTTCACAATTTTATCTAACACAGCCAAAGAGTGCTGAATAGTTCTTGCCACGCTTCTTCACTGATTAAGTGCAAAATAATAATAGCCTCAGAAAATATATGAAAAATAAATACTACTTTTAGATTTTTGTGAGAAAAAGCTAACTTCTAAACTTTTCATAACTATATTGCTGTTAGTTGTTTATACTCAAATCCATTTGCCTTTATTAAGTTTCCATGACCATTTTTAATTGCATTTATTAGTATGCACAGTGAGAAATACTTTCGGTTCTTGATTGCTTTTATTTCCTGCGTTACATACTCTGCCACTCAGGAAGGAATGGTAATCATTTCACTATATTTTAATAATTTTTCCTGGGAAAGTATTTTTGTATGTTGTAAATACGCGTTTGTGATTTTTAAGGAAATGCTAATCAGCTTCCAGGATACTTATAGCATTACAAGGTAAGCAGTGGAGGTAATTCAGCAGAGGACTGCCGGTGGGTGGACTCCTGAAGGAGAACCTGTGGGGTGACTCAGGAGCTGGAGATGTGAGAGGGTCAGTTCCCTCATGCATCTTGTTGCTACAGAAAGTTGGGGTGCCACTGTTACTTTAGCCTGTTAAGCTGTTAAATTTACTTTGCCTCTCTGAATGGGCACCCAAAGATACTGTTTTATTGTTCGTTTTTTACGGAATTCTTAGATGTTCCAAATTTCTACCAAGTTTGCATTTTTTCCCTGTGGAAAAGCTATCTGACTTCTATCTTCACATACATTAATGTTTCAGGTTGGTATTTCTCGAGTGCATATTTTATGAATGTGTTGATTTATCAAAGATGTGTAAAGCAGTATTAACTTATTTCCAGTCCGGTGAAGGTACATGCAATGTATTATATGAAAGCAAGCCCAATGCGTACTTGAGCTAAATAAAAATGTCTCAGCAGCATAAAATAGTAATAATATGTTGAATTACAGAAAAAAAAGCTCTTTGAAAAGTCACATGCTCTATATTGCCATGCCTTTAACTGAATCAGGTATGTTGTTATAAGATCTCTCTGTCCAAATAGATGTTGAAAATGCCAGGTGATGGAAACTGCACAACGTGTTTCCCTGGGTTCTCTGTGCCACTACTGTTTTGGGGAAATACTCATTCTCCTGTGGAAGCATTTTTGCAAATACCTTCCCATAGTTTAAGCTTCTGTCATTTCATTCAGTTATTCCTTCTTAGCTCTGCGCATTTGATTCCTTGTGTTCAGCCACCTCAGGGCAGCTTGAAGAGCAGTTCAGTAAACGAATTCTGCAAACCTTGTGTGTGTACTAGTCAGCTTCATGGTTTTTTTTTTTTCCCAGCTTTATGTGGGTTAATGTGCATGTGCACTCTATCATACTCTATGACTGTGAACACATTAAAAAAGATGGTTGGGCATCTGGATTTTCATTTGAATATCTGTCGAGCAAAATGTTCTATTGCAAACATCAGTCAAAAATTATGTGGATTAGGGGCAGTCTTAGGAGAATTTTATGTCTATGAAATAAATTGGTACTTTGTGGTATATATGATCTTTATTCTGTAATTTTAAAATAATTTTAAATGAATTCCCAATTAATTGCAACATGACGAAATTCCATTGTGGTGTATATAAAAATGAACTTGAGAGCATCCTAGAAAATTTAGTCCAAGACTGTTCCTGGTCAGTTATAGCTCAGATGCTTTTTAGCTGCTAAGAATCTCAAGAGGAGCTAGTTCACCAGAGATGTGGTTGTGTGCATCTGCCTGAGTGTAACACAGCAGGAAGAGGAAAGAATCTGCAGAATAAGAGCAGCACGGGGTTTCCATTGTGCAGATGATCGTAACAAAATGAGACTATTTAGTGTTATCAATTAGAGGTCAAAAAATGTCTGTTGCCTTGCAAGGACTTTGTGCCTGTCTCCCATATGTCCTCTGGTTACCTTAATAATGGTGTTTCAGAGATACTTTACTCCTTTTAAGTAGTGAAAATTAATAGAGCAGTTGTTAAATTAGGTACTTTTTTTCTATATATATAAATCTACAAATTATCTATTAGAATTTATTTGAATAATTAAATACATACTCTTTCATGAGTTGTTAGCAGCTATCATACGGTGTTTCATACCATTGCCATGATTGCACTGAGTGTAAATCAGCTTGGGAAATGAGAATAACTCCTTCATTACAACCACTAAAACATCACTTCAAAACCTTTCATCATATCCCTAGGTGCTTGTGACTTTTTCACAGGCTGCCACTCCTTTCTGCTCCTCACCAGTCTTTTTAGTGTCAAACAAGTTGGAAGGGTGAAACACGAGGGGGTAGCTTGTACAAATCAGAAGAGAGTGGGACAACTTGAGCAGGATCTGTTTGGATATCCAGTGATAGGAGTTGTGGGAGTGGTTCAAAGCTGTGCCAGGGGAGGCTCAGACCAGATATCTGGAAGCATTTCTTCACCCAGAAGGGTGGTCAGACACTGGAACAGACTTCCTAGAGAGAGAGGGGGTTGGTACCCCAAGCATGTCAGTGAGAGGCATTAGGAAATTGTCCTTAATAATATGTCTTAGCTTTTGGTCAGACCTGAAGTGGTCAGACAGTTGGACAAGGTGAGCATTGTAGGTCCCTTCCAACTGGAACAGTCTTATTGTATTCTACAGTCCATTCTATAGGAATGGGAAGGGAGCCAAAACCATGTGTCAGTTGAAGCTGATAAAGTTCAGTTAAACTAAGTTATTAAAGATAAGTTGAAGATAAATGCTGTAGAGAAGTGGCAGGGGGACATACAGGTTGCCAACCCATTGGCTGTATTCACCTTCCAGGGCTTTCTCCTCCCCATCTGTGCTATATTCTGTTGCTGTCCTCCCTCACGTGCCTTTCTGCTGCCTCATCTGCCTCCTGGTTTTTGCAGCAACTTGCCTTGCAGCTGTGCACTGATAAGCACGGAATGAGTAATGTGAAAACATATGTTTTCAAAAATGGCTTCCATTTGAGGTGGTAGATGCTTTATTCATTAATTGTGTCAGTGTTTCATGTTGTTGTTAGGAAATGGAGAACCTTAATAGTGAATATGGGATTACATTTAAGACTGGCTTTAGAAGTATTCCTCTGAGCATGTTTGAGTGCTGGTGTTTGTTAATAATGACCATGTGGCTGTCATCTCTATTATAGTCTTTAATTCATTGAAAAGTCCTAGGATTTTCCTATCTCTTGTCATTGTGTTTTGTTGTCTTTTTATATTTGATATGGCATGTACCTGCATTTAATTCTTCCAAGGTATTTTCTCCTTGTTAGTAAATAACCCACCAGTTACTTTGCTCATTTTACTTCGATGTTTACTGTAAGGTCCTATATTTTTTTTGTGTTAGTGTCTCTTCAGAACTTTTGCTTTCAATGAAAAATATGCTCAAACAAATGAAGGCCATTTTGGTTGTATACATCAGCAGTAGGTGTAAAGATTTACTGATAAAACCTGAAGAATTGATTTAAGATCAGTGAGAGAACATATTTCTGTGACTTACATAATGTTCTATATGCCTGCGATTATCAGATTCATAATTTTTCAAGGATAATAAACATGTTGAAGTTTTAGTAACCTAACATGCTTCAGCATTGGATTGCATTGGACAGTGAAAAGATGTTAAAATACATTAATGTATTTAACAATGCCTATATTCATTATGAAAAATGCCATATTGATGTTTATAAGAAGTATTTCTAAAATTACAGTGTAAAGATTTAATCATCCATTAATCAAGAAAAATTAGTTGCTGAGGAGTACATAAAAATAGCAGTGAAATTTATTTTAACCTTATCACAATAAACATAAGTAAATGCTTTTTCAGTGAATTGTAGACCTACTGCCATTGGGAAAGAGAAAACATACAGTATTTATATTATATTTCTTTGTATGATCATGAGAATTAGAAAGCGATTTGTGTGACCAGAGCTGTAGATTGCCCAGACAGGTACTTTATTTATGGCTGTTATTATGATGCTTACGATACCATGAGATGCTTCTTAGATCTGTGTACACAGATGTAGTGGGCTTTACCTGCTTGCTCATCACTTTGTGCTGATACTTTGATAGTCAGTGCTTTGCGCTGGTGTTATAATTGTTTTGGTTTTTCGTTTTTTGTTTGGAGAATAACATCGTTGTATGAAATATTGATTGTATACATACTCCTTTCAAAATAAATTGTTACCCTTATGTATCTGCTAAGATCCTAGACACTCTGAGAAACCATCTTCTAAGCATAGTCTGTGCCTGAAACTGCTGCTGAAATTCACTCTCAGCTTACCCTTGTGTTGGTACACAAAGACTGGTACAATCCTTAGTCATGTGACTCTTCTTTGAGGATTGGACTATTCTTAGATTTATTTATACCTATGTTGTGACTTGAGGTCGGTTGTCGTGGTTCTAGTGAGAGCGTGATAATTATACTGCCTGAAATTCCAGTTTTTAGAATCTGTCAAATAGTCCCTGACTCTCTGGAGATGAAATGGTATATTAAAATCTAGCTCTTTTAATCAAAATATATCAGCTTTTCCATGAAGCCAAGTTATAGGTAACATGGACAATGAATGTCTCATGTGACAAATACTTTTCTAAATACCGTGAGGGTTTCTTTTGAAGTAAAAGTATAGATTAGCGGAGTGTACTTTATAACAGAAGGTTATAAAGGCAGTGATGAGACAACAGATCTATTAGTAGGAGCATCCTGTTAAGTAACATATCTTGCCATTCTTCACTTCTGTGCCATATCTTCACATTTTGTGTTGGCATTCCAGCTGCCTTGGCTATTTTCAGTGACACTGGTGTTAAGACAGCGCAATCTGTCTGTATGGCATCAGTAAAATGCAGACTGTACATAAACCATATATTGGAATATTTGGAATCATTTAGATTTTGCTTAGGGACTTCTGGAAGTATATAATACAGGTGGCTGGCAAATGTCAGCCTTCAGTGGTGTTGTCATGGTTTTTTGCTGAAAATAAGGTAGCACTGAGAGTGCAAATACCTCCTATCTTTTTTAGAGCTTCTGGTATTCAGTAGAGTAGAAAATCAGACATTGTGATCCTTAGCAGGATTTAAGTGATATATGTGGAGACATTTAGATGAAGTGAGCACGTTTTGAGGGTAGTAACAGAAAGCAATCAGAATCTAATGTGTGTGAACTAGAGACTGATGGTGAAACTTGTGATCCACAGAGAGCAAGCAGAAAGCTTTGCAGAGTGAGAATCCAGTGCACTGCTCAGCAGTGCTGCTTTTATGGTAGGAATAATAGGAGCAAAACAAGAATATAATAATCTCCATAAGAATTGTACTGATCTTTTGAAGATTTAGAAGAGGTACTTTTTTCAAGACCACTCTTAAGGCAACCCTAGATCTTTGAATTTTTGTGTCATTAGTTCATTCACTTATCATTGCATACAACAAAAAAAGAAAAAAAGCATCATATTTGAATGAGAAGGAAAAATAACCAAAATACAAAAAGATATTTCTGTGCGAGTTGACAGCCAGTTTTTGTGCCATGATTGTTTTGGCTCTCTTGAGAAGTAACTGCTATTATGCCTGGTTTATTTTATGCCTCCTGCCACTGCAGACTCTCTCCCTCTGATTAAGGGGCTAACATGTACTGTGAGGTCCTTTTCTTTCTTCTGCATTACCCATGACTTAATCAATTTTGGACTATGCCAAACACAACACAGTGTGGAATAATTCATAACATTTGCTCTATTTCACAGCTACAAGGTTTATATTATTGGTTTTGTAATTTATTTACACATCTCACCTAGCTAATAGCAAGAGTAGTCTATTAAGATGTTTATCAATGCTTCCTTCATTTTATTTCTTTGCAATTACAATTCTAACACAATTATTACAAATAAATATGTGTCTAAACAAAAAAGAAAAAGTGTAATCATTACACTGTTTGTTTATTTTCCAGTTGAATCTTGAATTCAAAATTAATTTAGCTGGAACAGATAGTACTCATATATCCTCCTTCAGTTTAGTATGAATTCATGCAAAATGAGCAGCTGAGTTTACTTACATTGCTCAGCAATCCTTACACAAAATTCCTGGCATTATTTAAGGCCACCCTAGGTCAAAGATTTGACTGCCTAGTAGAAGTACATCAGAAGACTGGATGCTTTGGTAAAGAATAATTCTGTTAATGAAACAAAAATTCCATTGTGTTTGACGACCTTTTGCAGATAGAAAAAATCCTGAACATACAGCAGAAAGCGTGTCCCAGTAGCACAAGGAATGATGTGATGCACTTCAGAATTTCAGCGGTACTGTGCCCACAATACTTTCTGTTCTATAAAATAGTTTTAGAGCTGATTCATCATTAAGATTGTAGAGTTATACCTACCCTACTAGCTTTTCACACAGAACAATGGAGCTTTGGAGGAAGAAAAGAAAAAGGATGATTTCTTCATCATGTCTGTTTGTCTTTCTTAGGGTTTTGAAGATACACATCTGCTAGCAGGTGAAGGAGTAAAGCATTATAAAATATTCGTGAACTAAAAATAAAACCAGTGACTTTATTAATAAAATATATTTATTAACATTCTGCTATAAGAAAGTTTAATTTTTAACCATCTGTATTTATGACAGTTCATATACGTGAGAAGCTTTCTAAAATGAGGAGTAGCTCTTGCTTGTCGTGCAAAAGGCAACGCAAGATGAATATTTAAGGGTGAATTTGATCTCAGGTTCTCTCTAGGGAATATTACATTGCCTGCAGTGCCAAATACTTAAAAGACAATTCAGGGTGATACCCACACCCAGGGGTACCAGGTTCTCTTCCTTTTTGCTTGCAACAAGCAAACAAGAGAGCAGTGAAAGATTAGTCTATTTATCTAGTCTCTCTATCCAGCTAATTTTTCACATTTGTCTCTCTTGTTGCTTCTACAGCCTTCTCTCAGGATGTCAACTTAAATCTGCCTGATTTGTATCCCTTCAAAACACTTCTGATTGTCCTTTCTTAGAGTTTGACCTGTGATTTTTTATCCTTTTTTCCTACAACAAGCAGGTTATGTTTCTCTCTTCAGATCTCTTCATAGCATTTTCTGCGTTCTGCCACCCACCCAGTCATTCATCATTCGTTACTGAGATGTCATCTCCCAGCTAAGATCTGCCTGGTGAGCCAGCCCTCATCACTTTTCTTGAAGATCCTCAAGGAGAAATACCTTTTCTTTTCTCATGTGGTGGTCCTCCATGATAGCACCTGTAAACTGCACTGGTTCATCAGTGTCATATTAGAAGACAACTCTTACAAATAAGAGTGTTTATTTAAAATTTGTCCCTTCCCTGATGCTTAATATTGAAGGTTTAATATAATAGGAAAAACAGTGTATAAACTGGCACTGAAATGAAATCTGGCAGTATTTGCTAGAGCCAGCTGGGATTGGCTCTGCTGGACAGGGAGGAAGCTTCTGGCAGCTTCTCACAGAAGCCACCCCTGTAGCCCCCCCACTACCCAAACATGGCCATGCAAACCCAATAAATACTGTAATAAGAATATAAACATAATAAGACTGGGCCTCTCCTTTCTTTAAACTATAGTACTGCAGAGTCTAGAAGGGCTATGTTCATTGCTCAGATACCACTTTTTGGTTGAGATTTTGCATAATAGGAAAAACAGGCAAGGAAAACCAGGGGATGGATTATTCCATGTTCACTGAAAAGTCATGCATTTTTCTTCTCTTACTCCCACTGACTTCTTAATGGTGTATTTCTAGATCTAAGCATATTTAGTGGAATCTGAGCCTCAGAAGTGCCCTTCCATCCTACAAATGAAAATGTGTTGGCACAATGCTGTGAATCATGGGCAGGTTTCATAGTGTTAGGCCTAGTGCTGCACTTGTCTGTAGGGAACTTAATGATCCAGTCCTGGCCTTATTTGTAAGCATTAAGGATGTGGCTTCAAAAGATACCTGCTCATCTGAATCCTTAATTTCAGGATGAATTAAGAACTTAAACATCTCTAAAATCCAGGGTTACGTTATTTTTTCCTTAAACATCAATGTCAATTTTAGAACATATCTCTATTGTTTTTATATTTCTCTTTAATTTAGGGTTTTCACAGCATGTTTTATGCTGATCTCATGGCATACAATTGTTAGAGCTGCTGACACAAGTAAAAAAGTCTGCTCCAGTTTCATGATGTCTTTTGTTTAACCTGTTCTGCACTGCTGCTGATTTGATTGTGTTAGCAAAATGTTTCTATGGACTTGTTACAAAAAGTTTTCTCAGGTGCTTCTCCTTTAATAAAAACATCATAATTTCTCCTGAAACATTTATTTTCAAATCCATAGAATTTGTCTCTATGAAATGGTTATCATATGGCATGAGAGAGAGAAGTTTAATAGAGGACAATAGCCAATACCCAAAATATAGTATAGATCACAAAGGTAAATCTGCATATTTTCCATGTTCTTTTGGCAGATAGCCAGACAGCCACTTATGAGAAGTTACATTATTCCAGGATTTTCAGTTAACTATCTGAATAATTGCTCCATTTTTTGTTTGCAGATATTGGAATTTGTCTTCCTATCATAATGATAGCCTAGCCTTTAATTTTGTGCAGGAGTCTTAATTGGTAGAGATGTTTTCTACAGCAGCATTCCTCTTCTGGAATAGAGCAGCGCACATCTTTTGATTAATGCAGACTAAGTCACTGGAGTGTTCATGGTGACAGCATCAATTTCTAGGCAGAAAAGATAGAAAAGAATGCAGAAAGAAGAGCAAGCCTGTTATTATCCCATGTCACTTTATTTGTATGTTAATGTTTCAAAATCTAGATTTTTGCTTACCAATATGCTATTCAAATAGTATTTTCTGTTAGCAAGTTGTTGATGTTCTTTTGGTTTGATTAAAGAATGATGTTTTTTTTCCTGCACTTCCCTAAAATACTGGTAGGTAGATGCACGGATTCAAATGTAACATGACTTTGTTTTCCCTAAAAAAGTTGAAATAAATAAATTTTATTGAAAATTCCTTTCATGTCTATCTGTGTCATTTGAATTGTAGAAGTATTTTTAAAGTAGGACACTTACTGTGTGTATTGCTTGACCTTGCTTGACTTGGATGTCTTGGACTTTCTAGAGTACCCTAGGAAATACTACAGTGGCATTTAACATGTAGCCTATGCTTAAACTCTCCATATGGTTTATTTATCCATTTACTTTTTATTTTTAAACCTTGATATATAAAGTCCCTAAGAAGAGGCTGTTATGTATTTAGGTAGATGGCAAAATGAATATTTAAAATAAAGATTTCAAAGTGTGCCTAGTCAGTGAAATGGTCTATCTTTGCCCATTTCTCTTTTAGCTCCCATTCAGAAACGATTCTATTCTTCCTCTCTGATATCCCTTCTTATTCTCCACCTTAGTGTAGTCTTCAGATCTGTTCTCTTGATTTCTCATGTCCTGCCTAATAACTTGCTGTTGAAGATTGATGAAGCATGACATGAACTTTTGCTCTTCTTCTCCTTTCTATTTTTTGTTTGTTTGTTACTTTGGTTGATCCTGTCATCTCTTTTCTTGTTTTTCTGCTTCGTATTTCCTTGAATGTCTCCTGGCCATCTCTTGACACCTTTCTCTCCAGATTTCCAGATTCCTTGCCTTCTAGCTTCATTCTGGCTTACTCCTTTTCTAGAAATACTTTATAAGGGAAAACAAGCTATATCTATAGTGTCTAATGCCATGTCTTGTACAATATTTTGGAGGAAGTCACAATACTTAATTTTGCTTTCTGGAATTAAAGAAAATGTTTTTCGTCCAAGAAAAGAGTATAATCCATTGGAAGTTTCAGAAAAAACAGAAGAAAATAAAAGTGCAGGTGTGAGTTTCTGTTTCTTGTCTATTCTGCCCCTCTTTTTTGTTTGTTTCACGTTTCAATTATTTAGTTACTTTTCTTTTGAAATTGCTCACACTTGCTGTTTTTGTAGATGCATGAAAAGACCCAAATCCTTTATTGAAGCATCCTTTTAAACAAATACTTTTAAAATGGACATTAATACTCTCAGTTGGGTAGCCATGAAGCTATGTGTGGGCAAGAACTGACATACCCCAGTGATTATCCACAATTTTACCTCACTTACAAGAGCATGTAGTGACAGGACAAGGGGCGATGGCTTCAAACTGAAAGAGAGAGAGTAGGTTTAGATTACATATTAGGAAGAAACTCTTTACTGAGGGTGAGGGTGGTGAGGCACTGTCTCAGATTACTCAGAGAAGTTGTGGATACCCCATCCCTGGAAATGCTCAAGGCCAGGCTGGATGGGTTCTGCGCAACCTAGTCTTGTGGAAGGTGTCCGTGCCTATGGCGGGGGGGTGGAACAACATGATCTTTGAGGTCCCTTCCAACCCTTAACATTTTGTGATTCTCTCCAGTACTAAGAGTGCTCTGTATTTTCTGACTGAAACAAAAATCTATCTTATATTTTCATTACTCCATAAAATTGAAGTGATGAATATGCGAGTGGCCTCAGCTATTGCTATTGATGGCATCCATCCTAAAACAAGAGAAAGCTATAGGATTTTTATCAGCATTAAAAACACCCCAGCATTATACATACCAAGACCTGATGGAGTATATTTTGTATGAAATGGTTAAAATTTGTTGATAAAAGAAGCACTTCCACAAAAATACTAAATTCCTTATTAGCTCAGCATCAGGTTGCAGTTCTTGGTTGGGTTGAGCCTGAGCAGACTTGTTCTGCAATGGAACATATTGTCTTGCAACACGGTGTACTCCTGGAAATTTTCTTCTTCCCTGAAAATGAGCCTGTGGCATTTTCTGAACTTGAGAGGCTGTTTCCTGTGCTAATCAAGGCAGCTGACAAACCTTTCAGCGTGCTTGAATCAGTGTGGGTTTGTCCAAGGTCTTTCTTTGCCCTGTACACCCTTAGGCACAAATTGACAGATTTTTATTTTTTTTTACCAGCTGCTGAGATGGTTGGCAAGAGACACGTAACCAGATGAAAAGGCTTGTTAGTCTGAGACATAAAATTCAGGCAAACTGAGCAATTTCCTTTTAACGTTTTCATTGTGAGCTGTATTTTTTCCTGTTTTTTTAATATTTCGTGATACTTAATCTGCAGCAGCATAAGCAGTTTCATCTGGACATGGTTAATTAGGATGCTTGTTGTGAAGCAGGACAGTTCTCAAATGTGGCCAGTCTTAGAGATCTCACTACTGTTTCACCAGAGCTAGGAGAAGGAGTTTTTTGTATGCCTGTTAATGAATAGTAATAGTGAGGTAAACTGTGAAGGTGACATATAAAGTAGGAGACAAGAAAGAAGAAAAAGATGTTCCCAGATACACAAGAATATAATGGGCATTTTCATTTGCTTGATGATTCTAAGTAAGGCAGTTGCTCTTTTCCACACTCAGAATCAAGGCCTACCTGCTAGTTACCTTAATGGAAGGAACTAATTGCTCCTAAAGGGAAGCAGGGCATACACCAAATTTGTATAGCTTTCTGGGTAACAAGATTAACCAGCATTCAAATTACTGAACAAAACAAGCTGAAAGGTTCTTACACATTTTAGATGAAATTTAATGTCTCTGTTTACTTAGAATCATAGAGGTCTTTCCCAACCTTAGTTATTCTATGATTCTAAGATTGAGTCCGTTAACCAGCACTGCCAAGTCTACCTCGAAACCATGTCCCTAAGTACCACAACTACATGTTTTTTTAACCCTTCAGGGATGGTGACTTCACCACTTCCCTGGGCAGCCTGTTCCAATGCTTCACCACCCTTTCAGTGCAGACATTTTTCCTAATACTGAATCTAAACCTCCCCTGGTGCATCATCTGTTGTTACATGGGAAAAAAGATGGACACACACCTGTGTACACCCTCCTTTGAGGTGGTAGTAGAGACCAATAAGGTCTTCCCTGATTCTCCTTTTCTCCAGGCTAAACAACCCCAGGTCCCTCAGCTGCTCCTCATAAGACTGGTGCTCCAAATTCATTTCCAGAATTATATTGCTGTTCATTATCCTGTTCTGCATAAGTATTCATGGGTTCATAGTGCTTTACTGGGCTGCAGTGCATTATTCCCTAAACAGATTAATGATAGATATGCTAGTAAGGAGGAGGGTAATGAAGAGCCTGCATAGTGGCAGCCTATGGGCTCCTATGTCAAAAATAATTTTATTGCATACGGTCTTAGTTGTGTAATCTGTGGTTCTACATTTTTCAGGTATTAGATGTTTACAAATTATAGGGCAAAATGACTATTGGGATGACTTTTATGGTAATTTTAAGAAAAATTTTCCAAGGAAATACAGCTAGTTTGTACAATTAAATGGTCTTTTTGTCTGCCAGGCTCTTTTTCCCCAATATTTTCTAAACATGTTGGCTAATTTCAAATTTATAGGAAATAGAATTTCATTAGTTACTCTCTTATCCTTTTGTGGTAGTGACAAGGTAAAAGCTATGCCTGATGTCAGCTGTTTGGAAAACAGTCATAATACTCCTTAGTCTTCTGGAAATGCTGGTTCCCAGAAAAACTGTTGTCTGCCGCTGTACTGGTCTCAGTCTTTTCCACCCTGATACACCAAGGTGCCCTGGGCTTGAGGAGTGAACTCCTGAGTCTGCCACAGACTTTTATGCTAGCTTTTCTATCCCCTGGGCTAGGAACTGCCTTGAAAGTGGGTGCCATTGCTTTAACTTCAAATGATGAAAAGCCATCCATGGGAGCTGAGAATATATTTGGTTTTATGGTATGTTGCTGTTGTAACTGCAGGACTTTGGCATTAAGAAAAAGGAATGCATCTTTTTGATAGAGTAAAAAAATGACACTTGGCCATTTAGGCCAGTGTGGGGTCTTCCAGCCAGCTGGAGTTAGGAGTATTATGCCTAGATATCATTTATGGATGTCCACTTGTGTAAGGTCTCAGCAAGGATTCAGACTTAGTCCTGGACTGTAACAAATTAAGCAGCTGTGTAGATTCATCACAAGCAGGTTTCACTGTTATTTGGAGCTTTTCAGGTTGCTTGTTTCCTGGCAGCACTCCTGCTTACTCTGAGTTCAGTTTCATGTAACTCATATTTGTTAGTGATCCTGTCTGTGATACTTTTTTTGCCTTTTTTTTTTTTTTTTTCAGTTGATTAAGAAGCAAAGGATCTGGTGGAGAAAAAAGGGCTGCTTCCCATCCCATCACTGATTTTTAGGCAGATGCCAGAAGCATACACTGTACTCACACTATTTGAAAACATTATCCTGGGCCCCTTTTTTCCCCCTTGACAAGATAACAGGCTTTGATCAAGTGGATTGCAGACAGCTTCAAACATGTCTTCTTCACCTTTTAAAATTGATTTCTAGAAATGTTGTTGGAGGAATCAAAGGATATGTGCAGGAAAGGAAACAAGTCCCCTTGACATCAGTATGTTTTAATTTAGTACTGTGGCCAGTACAATGAAAACAAGTATTCTTAAGGCAAGGTGACTAATCTATGAAAAACACGTATCTTGTTTGCCACAGTATCAGTTGTTATACCACTATAGGATGAGTTTTAATTCCTTGTGTCAAATAACCCAGAGTAACGCAATCACATTACCTGATTTTAATGTGGTTTCTTTCCTATGAATACAAGTTCACTTGCTTGAAATTTTCTTTGTTGCCATAGACTATCCTATTTCGGGGCAGGACAGAGGTTTCCTGCTTTTTGTTGAATAGTTTGCAGATTCTTTGTTTATATCAAGTTGTAAGACTGTCTCTAATCTTGCCTCAGTTGCCAAATGATCTTTCTTGCATAAATAAATCATAGCCAAGAACACTCATGGGCACGTAACAAAAACTAGTATATAGTTTGCTCCTACTTCTGATGTGGTTACTGGACTGGTTTCTGTATCCTTATGTTATGGCTATTTCATTAAACGGAATAGGCTGTTGGCACCTTGTTCACGGGTCCCTGTCACGTCTGCAGATCAGTAGGTGAACAGCTAGTACTTAGACATGGCCTGAAGTGCAGCATGAGTGAGGAAAACCTACTGAGTGTGGTGTGAGGAGAAGTGTGTTCTGTCAAATCCACTGGAAAATCACATGCAGAAAAATCCACGGGAGGCTCTGCATTAAGATCTCAGATTATTAAAATATCTTTAATTTTACACATTTTCTTCATTTCCGCTTCTTTTGTTTTCACTGCACGTTTACAAGTGTGTTAATTCATGTCGCTGCATGAGCCATAGATTTTTAGATATTGCGGACAATTTCTCCTGAAGAGGCGGTACAGGAAGGCTGATCATCTTTTTAATGTGTGCTACTGATCCTCTGGAGCAAGGATGTCTTTGTACAGACTTCCAAGTGGAGGCTTAAAACAAAGATATGCTCTCCAGTGGGTTTGTGAGAGAAGGCTTACATACCATTCTGCTGTTCAGATATCAATCACTAGTTTAGTCCTTCAGTTTAAATATCAGTTTATCAAAAAGTTCTTACTTGTAACTGTTGCTCTCAGTCTGAAGAAAGATAAAGTAAAATGTACTGCATCTGAAGCAAATGAGTCGTCTTCCATTGTGATAGGAATTTGTGTGATCTTTTGGATGAACTAGAAAATCCTGATAACATACAGTGAATCTCTGAACATCATTAAACTTGACATTTGGCTTAATAGTATGTTGGCTACATAGACTTAATGAGTACCTGGATATAACTTTTCTGTGAATGAAGTCTTTGGTGATTAAACCACGAATGTTTAAGAGATAATGTCATTGTAGAGAGGTAGAAATAATCGTTCATATCAGCACTGAATCTTTTGTTTCCTTCTTTTGTGCTTTTTTGCCAGTTATGAATAAAAAGTTTGAGTTTTTTATACATAACTATTTGTTTTATATATGACTATATATACACACACAGTATTTTCCTGTCTGTATAGCAGTCAGAGCCATTCTTTGCTGACAGAGCACACTAGGAAGCAAAGGTCATACTCTGAAACTCTGTATCTCTCACACCTCTCAGCAATTCCTTGCATTTACCTGGGGTTTCATCATCTCTTCTGAACTTCAATTTTCCTGTCAGTCTTTCAAATACAGATAACTTTCTGAGCCCAAGATCTGAAGTCACATCCTAAATGGGAACTACTGTTTTGAAGGTTTGTAGACTCCTTTCAAATACTTCGGTAACTGTCTGAGCAGAGATTATTAGCTCATTAGTAGTATTGCTAACTGGAAAACCAGGAGAGGTCAGTGAGAAGTCTGAACTTCAAGCAAGATTTTGCACTGGTTCTTAACTTCAGTATATGGCATCTTTTCATAGTTTTCAATATTGTGAACTTCTAGACATCAGTCTTACTCTATAGCTGTTCTACCTCACAGTACAGAAAAATCTGAAAAAGGCTAAGTAAGAGCAGAAAGGAAAATAACGCCTGCTGGTTCATATCTCTCTCTTGCTCTGAGGACAGAATAGCAGACATTATTTAATCACTAGTAAGTTCTAGGACTGAAGAGAGTAAAAGAAACTTTCCAGAAACTGTGAAGAGACAGAAAAGCTTCCTTTTACCTGGTTGCTCCAGCTGGGTAGAGCAACCCACTCAAGAATACCAACAGCTTTCAGGTAGTCAGGGATAGGTAATGAATATGTCACTGGTGGACTTACCTGCGATTTCAGTGATCGATTCATCTTTCACCCCTACTTACCTGTTCCACACCACACAATATGTAGCACAGCACTGATGTTTTCAGATTAATCTGTGAGAACACTTCAGTGTGTCCTGAAGTGCCTTGTTGAATGGACTTTTTTTACACAGTAGAAATTACAAAAATCTTTGGCAAAAAGCTACTTTCCTTTTCTTAATGTCATAGCAACACAGTTTTCTAGAGTGTTAAATTCAAAGACACCTAGAGATATGTTCACAAATGAATACACTTGTGATGTTTTTGTTGGTTTTTGCTTAATTTTTTACTTGTCTGAGTAAATCTTCATGCTCTGTATTTCTTCTAATGAGCAGTCTCATTCTCAGATGAAAGAAAACCAGGATTAAATAAAAAATATTCCAGCAACTTTCAGGTTTGCCTTTCATCCAGCTGGGGGCATGTTCATAATACCATCTAAGCTGCTCTGAAGCTGAGACGTAAGCAGGGAGAAGTGTACTGGGAACAGCTATTTAGTGGAATGCACACCGTAGTTAACGCAATACAACAGCTGCCAACACCAAACTTTCAACACAGCCTATGCAAGTTAACTCCCCAAATGTATGTTTGACTTCAAAGACATTTTCAAAAGAACTTTAGTCTTTAAAATCTTACCCAGTGGCTTGCTCTCTTTTTAACAACTTGATAAAAAATATATTTAATCAATGTTGTAATTGTTCAGTCCTTTTAAGAATCCTTTTATAATCCTAATAATAGCTTTTTTTTTCCAAAGCAGGAAAAAACCTATATCTTGAAGCTAACGTTGTCTTTTTAAATGTTATCTGCGACTGTATTTAGTAAGTCATCACATTCAAAATGCATCCCAGATCTTTTCTTTATACTGCAATTGCTGACGCTGACCTTAAGATTGCTGTTGGTTATTTTGACTGAGGTGAGAAGGACTCTATCAATTTCCTGCAGCAAATTTCATCATAAATAGGGTATTTTTTTGTGATTACAGTTGGTATATATCTAGAATTACATGGGATAGTGTATCAAGGAGTTATTCAGCAACTGAACTAGGATTATATGGACTACTGTCTTTAGGAACTACTTGGCAGTCACACTTAAAACTCTCCGTGGGAAGCTGTGCATCTGAGATGTTTATAAATTTAGTAAGAACTAGTATTTCCATTTCAGGACTTTTCTAGTTATTTAACACTACTAGTATTGTCTTTATAGCTTTTTTAATCTATACTGGTCTAGGCATAGGTCAGTAGATGGATACGTTAGATAATTTTTTTTTTACCAATAGTATTATCTGGACATGAAACTACCCGGTGGCATAGCTTTGCAAGCTGCTGATTACATGATGGGTAGAGGCAAAGTAGTAACCATGCGGTAAAAATCGGTTGCAGTATAGAGAGGGGGATGGAAATCTAAGTTTTTGCACGCTTTCATTTTCTTCTTTGTTTTCTTGTTAATTCTCACTGGTTTTCATTTAATTAGAAATATAAAGTTCTTTAGCTTTTTAATTACTTTTCCACCTATATTAGTATATTTTGTTAAAAAAGTTTGCAAAAGATACAGGGCTTATGCAATCATGCCGTTTCTGTCTTCTAACTTTTTCTGCAGTAATATTTAAATCTTTTGGATAAGTTCCAGAAATTTGACAGACAAGGATAAGTCTGAAATTTGTTGCATTTATAGGATCCTAGGATAGTTCACACGTCAAGGGGCCTCGGGAGATCGCTAGTGCAACCTCCTTCTCAAAGCCAGGCCAGCCAAGGGTTCAGACCAGGTTGTTCAGGGATTTGTCCAGATGGAACCTGAAATCCTCCAGTGGAGGAGATGGTATAGCATATCTGGGCCACCTGCAGCACTGCTGGGCTGTGTTGAGAAAACTTTTCCTTATACACAGTCCAAACCTTTCTATTTTCACCTTTTCCCTATTTTCTCTCATTCCTGTTTCTCACTGCTGTGAAGAGCCTGACTGGGAACATCAGCATTGCTGAGCTGCTGTTAGATCCCTTAGAGCTGTCTCTTAACCACAATAAACAGAACCAGCCCGTTTATTCTCTCAGCCTCTTCTCACAGGTCAGGTGCTCCAGCTCTGACCACCATGAGTGGCCTCCACTGACCTTGCTCCACTCTTTCAATGTCTTTCGTGTTCTGGGGAAGAGAGTGTTACACATACATACCGTCTAATGAGTACCTGCTGAAGGATATGGTCACTTTTCTACATTTTCTCTATGTCCTATAAAATTGGCAGCCCGATAGATGATAATGGTCATAAAGTCCAACAATAAAAAATACTTGCATTATGAATTAAACTTTTAATGGACACTGTATTTTCAGATGTGCCCAAACTGAAAAGACCTTCAGCGCCTTATTGGACATCATGGAATTTAATCATAAGGGAAGAATCTGTAAAAGACTTGATTTTATCAATATGGATGCTTTCATCAGTTCCCTAGTATAATTACATATTGTACATAAAAGTATTTTTTTGTTTTCAGTCTGTAACATGACAAATAGATGCTTTCTCCTACTGAGAAACACTAAATACCTATTTTTGTTCTTTCTCATACTGTGCCTGATTTTGCATGTCTCTGTCATTCCTTTTTGACTTGTCTTTCAGAATTCTTTCTGAACATTATTTTACTAGCCACTTTTCTTGCTTGAGAGCCAAGGTGATTCAGCTAGAGTTAATACCGTAACACAGCTTTTGGTGGTTTTGAGTGTAGACAAATTCAGTTTGTATCTGTCTACAACAGGTGACATGAACATGTAGATTTGACCCACAATTATCTAACAGGTATTAAATCCATCACTGGCAGAAGTATTGCCTTACTTGTGTCTGATGTAATAAGAATTACTCTCTTATCTTTCCTGAATCACCCCAGCTAGCTGTGTGAGTTAATGAGTATGTGTACATAAAGTCAAGGAATGTTGTTAATACAATACATGAGTGTGTTTCTGGGTGAATGTAGTGGGACAGTAGCTAATTTTTCAGTGCTCATGACTGATTGTACTGTCTTTATAAACCCTCCCAACTCCTGTTAGACACTCTATGTTTTTACTTTTAAGTTACGAGTTCTTAGGGGTTTCGATGTCATTTTTGTTACCAGAAACTTCTTAGGATGTTCCCTTCTCATGAATTAACTTCATTTTAATTTGTCCAACTGGTTTTATCGAGCCATCTGCTTTTTTTTTTTTCCTGACTCAAAATCCAATAGCCCTGCTTTCAATTAAGATGTAATGCCTTAGACAGAAAATGAGCCTTTATGTATGTTTTCAGTATTTTCTGTTTCTAAAAATATGCTGGGATTTTTGTTAACACCACTGTAGGTATTCACTGTTCCAGCTGTGTAATTTTGTAATGGACTTTAAATTTAAAAAGCTCTCCCTAAATTAGAACTGTCAGTGATTTAGTGATTGTTATTTTTAACTGGCATTGTCTCATTCTTCCTCTTGCAGTTAAACATTCTTTCATTAACCTGCAGAAGAAGTGTACTTCTCAGAGTACTAGATAAGCTTGATATACATAATAGTACATGCATGCAAGAAGTTGGCAATGCTCCCATTCTGTAAATCATTCCCATTAATAGAAACATATGATTGTTTCAGAGGGCCTGACCTTGTTAACAGCAGCCCATGATTCTTGATTGAAGCAGTGCCAGTACTTGCAAAGGCAAGAAAAGCCAGATAGGTAAAGTGCAAGATAGGCTGCAGAATTCATATAAGTGGGAGGCAAATGTTGACAACAGAAAGGATTGTTTAGATTTAAATTTTTTTGGTGGGTTGGACAGACTGACAAGAAGAACATTATTTTTTGAAGAGTTTTGACATGACTCTTTAAGTGTAGCAAAAGGATGTTTTTACTGTGGGATGCCTAATTTTAATAGAAAAAATATATTCATGAGAGAAGTTTTGTAATAGGTGTCAAGGACTTTGAAGAGAAATATAATTAGCATCATTTTATTGGCACTGTAAGAGTAAAGCAGAGAATACTGAAAAAGAGCTACTAACTCAGCTTTCCATTTTATAAATCCATGAAGGAAGAAGCAGCTACTCCCCTCAAAAGAAATTCACATAAGTGGGCTGAGAATATTTCCAGAATTTTACAGGTCAAAGTCTGGAGATAGCTGAAGATGAATTTTCATAGGGAATAATATCTCTAAAAAGATATAGGTAGAAATGTCTTTTTGTCTCTGATACTTCTCTACTGGGGACCTCTTTTTGCATGACTGAAACATGCATGTTTTCTTCCAATTAAGAGGGATGAGATACGTGTGTATTGTACAGAAGCAAGTGCAAGAGAACTGTGTTAATGGTAAATGGCAAAAATGAGGCATTTTTGAGGATTGATACTGGAGGAGGTAGTTGAATAGCTCTGTGTCTCTCTGCTTTAATTCAGTTAGCTCAGAGCAAAAGTGAGTGGAAAATATATGAAGTTTCTTCTTGAAATGCTTTATTTTCTCTTTTTATCTAAGATCAGTGATGCAGAAAAAGTACCACTGAGACCCTTGTGTTTGCACTCTGTGGAGGAATGCTGTTGATTATGGACATTCTGTTTCCACTGGTGTAGTGTGTTGATGCTGGCTGGATGCCAGGCACCCACGAAAGCCACTCACTAACTCCCCTCTGCAGATGGACAGAGGACAGAAAATTTAATGAAGGTTGCATGTGTTGAGATAAGGACTGGGAGAAAACACTCATCAATTACCATCAAAGGCAAAACAGGCTCAACTTAGAAATATAAAGTGAATTTATTACTAACAAAATCAGAGCAGGATAATGAGAAGTAAAATAAAACCCTAAAACACCTTCCCCCCACCCTGCCCTGCCTCCTTCCCAGCTCTACCTCCTACCCTAGCAGCGCAAGGAGACAGGGAATGGGGGTTATGGTCAGTTCATCACCCGTAGCTTCTCATACTGCTCAGGGACAGGAGTCCTTCCCCTGCTGCACCGTGGAGTCCCTCCCATGGGAGACAGTTCTCCCCAAACTTCTCCAGTGTGAGTCCATCTCACAAGAAGCAGCTCGCTGTGAACTGCTGCGATGTGAGCTCATCCCGTGGGCAACAGTCCCCCTCAAACTGCTGCTGCATGGGTCACTCTTCCACTAGGTGCAGTCCTTCAAGAACAGGCTGCTCCAGCATGGGTCCCTCTCACTCACCTCGGTTCTCCCACGTGGTCACAACCTCCTCTCAAGCATCCACCTGCTCTGGTCTGGGGCTCCTCAATGGGCTGCGGGTGGATCTCTGCATCCTCATGGTCTTCACCACAGGCTGCAGGGCAATCTTGGCTCTGGTGCCTGGAGCATCCTCCTCCCCCTCCTTTTTCACTGACCTTGGTGTCTGCATAAATGTTCTTCTCAGATGTTCTCACTATGCTCTTCTCTGGCTGCAATTACAACTGCCCCACCATTTTTTTTTGTTTATTCTTAAATATGTTATCACAGAGGTGTTACCACCATTTCTAATTGGCCCAGCCTTGGCCAGTGGCACATACATCTTTGGAGCCACCGGGTATTGGCTCTGCCAGACACTGAGGAAGCTTCTGGCATCTTTTCACAGGAGCCACCCCTGTAGCCCCCTCCACATCCAAAAACAGGCCATGCAGACCTAATACAGCTGGTCACAAAATCCTGTACTGCCTATAGCTTTCTGTAAGCAGGAGCACATGTTCCCCTGTACTAGGAACACAAGTCTGCAGCCAGCAGCAAGCTACGAAGTCGAGCATTAAAGAACTGCCCTCTTTGTCTCAGGACAGCACTTGGGCTGCCACCAGTGCCAGGGACCATCCTGGGGCAGATGAGTGACACTGAAGTGTGTTGGCATGTTCCAGCTCTCAGAGCAGGATGGTGACTGACCTTTCTGACATGTGCAGGAATGTACTCAAAAGCTATGTGGCTGTGGTCCTGGGCCACCATCTCTCAGTGACTCTGCTTGAGCAGGTGAGGTTGGACTAGATGACCTCTGGAGGTCCTTTCTTGCCCCCACTGTTTTGTGGTTCTGTGACTCAAGACACACTCAAGCTAAGAAAGCACCTCCAGATTTCATGACATGGGAAGGTTTGAATGATTCCATATGCTCATGAAGAGCCAAGTTCGTCTCCCAGAAGTCAATTATCCATATGGCAGCCACCTCTTTTGTTTCCTTGGGGGGATTTATCAGTGACAGCACAGAAAACTAACAAGTTAAACACAAGCATGAGGGGTGCAATGAGTGCAACATCTCACTAATGGAATTGGTTCTGTTTTTGTAGTGTGTGTTGCAGGTGACCATAGTTTTCCAAGTTGGCAAGTCACAATTTACAACTAAAGCAACTAGCTGCATGTCAGTGCTGTGGGCCAGCAAGCTGGCAGCTTGATCCTGGCCTGGATTCCTTCATGAGACTATCTTAATGCTTCTTTTCTGTGGTGGTACTAGTCATGGAGTGACATGAGGATTGCACACAGTAGAGGTCAAGTGTGGTTCAATACAAAATTGAATACAGTTTGTCTTGCTCCAGTAATTAATGTATTGCCTCTGTCTTTTGAGAAGACTTCTCTTTTTGCTCCAGTCTTACTTGAAAGTAACAGTTCTTGGCAGACCACTGTTTTTTGATGACTTTGGTAGTCTTTGGCTGTGGTCTGAAGGGCCTGTAGCCTGTACTGCCACTCTGGGCATTAAACCTGAGGCTTTGTATAGGGCATGCCATGAGGGCAAATTTCTGTATGAAGGCTTTGGGGATTATTATTAAAGTCTCTAAAGAAGAAGGAGAAGGAAAAGCTTTTCAGAGGCTTGCTACCAGGCATTAGATTTGGATTGGCATTATAGGCAGTGCCTTTGAGACAGAGTAATTGTAAATTGACTTCACTTTTCACTGCTACCTTATGAGAAGAGTGGTAACAGGAAAAGTTACTTTGGGGGATGTTTGGGATAAAGCATAAGAAAACAGGTGTGGAAGGACAGGAGATTTCCTAATAAGCCATTGGTGTCTTTGGTACCAGGGCAGAAAGGAGAAAAAGTTGATCACATTGTGGAAACTCAATATAGGGCGCAAAGGCACCCCCATACAAAATGTTAAGTACCACATTTTACAGACAAGCATGTAACATAGAATGGAATGACAAAAGCAGCACTGAAGTTTCATGCCTGTTATCTTCCTAACCTGAAAAGGCCTTGCAAGGGTGTCTTTAGATTTTCAGAGGCATTTTATGATGGAGAATAGATCCTTGGCCGCATGCTTGAGCATTGGATTTGACTTTATTTTTGCAATTGGTAGTAGGGGCTGTTTTTCTCTAAAGTAGTATCATTCCTGACACAGTAGTTCCCTTGTTGGTAGGGTGTGCTACCAGGTTTGTGCCTGGCTTCGCTGCAGGACCTCCACAGGAATCATTTCCTTGCTAGCTGTAGTTCAGTGAAAGCAACCTGGCGTCCCCGCTGATGGCACTCACTCCACCCCAAGGAGGTTGGGATGTCCTGTTCGGGTCTTAGAGCTCGTCCCTCGTCATTTTCCATCCTCCTTAGATTCTGCTGCTGTGTTTGGTGCCGTGTGCTGCGGGACCTCCCCCGGGACTGGCTCCTTGTCACCTGCGGTTCGATGAAAGAAACTTGGCGTCCTTGCTGAAGGCGCTCACTCCTCCTTGGGGAGGCATGGATGCCTTGTTCAGTCCTTAAAGACTGTCTCTCATAGTGTTTCATCCTCCTTGGATTCTCCTTCAGGGGCAGCGTGCTGCGGAACCTCCCCGGGGTTTGGCTCCTTGTCACCTGCGGTTCTCTGTAAGAAACCCGGCGTCCCCGCTGTTGGCGCCTGCTCCTTCCTGAAGAGGCACGAATGTACCAGTCATGCCTTAGAGCTCGTCCCTCATCGCGTTCCATCTTCCTTAGATACTCCCTCAGTGTTTGGCTGGCAGTGCTGCGCGACCTCTGCTGGGATCGGCTCCTTGCTGCCTTCGGTTCTATGAAAGAAACCTGGTATTCTTGCTGACGGCGCTTACGCCTCCTTGAGAAGGCATGGACGGGCCGTTTGGTCCTTGGAGCTCGGCCCTTGTCACAAGCAGTGTTCTGAGCCCTGCTCTGCCGCCGTCTCCTGCTGCTTGAGTGGTTGTAGCCCTGGGCCTGCTGGACCCTGCCGCGGCTGTCGTGATGCCGCCTTGGATACCTGCTTTGGCTCTTCTCTTGGGCCCTGCCACGGCTGCCACCACGGCTGCCACCACGGCTTCCGCTGTAAGACGTGCTGTGCTGGCGTCCTGAGGAATGATGCCACCACCTTTCCGCAGACCAGGGCCCAGCTCGCCCTCCTTGAGTATGGCTGGCAGAGCTGATGGACTCTCTGTTAGAGTACACTTCAGGATTTATGTCTCCCACCATGTGGAATATGTGTGGGAAAGGTGGCTGGCATATCAGGCCCTCCATTCTTCGGTGGAACCACTCCACCATGCAGTAAAAACAGAAAGGGTGCCGACGCCAGCTCATAAAGGCTTGGTCATTAATGGTGTCCAGGCAAATTGGGCACCTTAGATTCTCCGAAGCACGTGAACGTGCAGCCTGGGACACCTGGCTGGTGCTGGCAGCAGGGGAAGAGGTGCCACTTTCTGCCAAGTCTTCCTCCAAGGCCATTTCGCCCTGCAAACCAAAGAGATAAGCTGATGTGTCTCCTGGTGCTGGGGACACAGTCTGCAGCCAGCAGCAAAGCTACTGAAGTCGAGCATTAAAGAGCTGCCCACTCTGCCTCAGGAGAGCACTTGAGCTGCCTCCGCTGTCAGGGACCATCCTGGGGCAGACGAGTGACACTGTCGTGTCTTGGCATGTTCTAGCTCTCAAGGCAGGATGGTAACTGACCTCTCTGGTATGTGCAGGCAGGAGCTGGGAAGCTGGGAAAGGGATTCCTGGCCTCTCAGCAACATCAGCCAGAGCCTGGGTGCCTGGCAGGTTGGGACCAGCACCCCAGGCCCTGCTAGTGTCCTTGTCCAGCAAATCCCCTCTGTGCACTCAGAAAGCACACAATGAGATAGGGGTCCTTTTTCCCTCCACCTGCAGATGTCTGTCCCCAGTGGAGGAGGCCAGACACTGTGGCCTTTCGAGGCTTCCCCAAGCATCCAAAAGCCTTGTTGTCACAGGTGTCACAATGTCTCCCTGCTGACATCATGGGGCTTTCAGGGACCACACCCAGAAGACACAAGTTCCAGCCCCAAGGAATAAAAACTTTCAAGATGACTTATCTCACATGACTGCCCCACTGTCAAGCAAAATCGTAATGCCATATTTTTCATAGAAATTCACAGGTTTCACTGATCATACCCAGCCCTATGTTCGGTTCTAAAAATAAACCATCTCAAGGCATTTCGTACTCCTCAGTCAACTTTGCAGGTCAAGAGAGGTGACACTCCATTGGAGCAGTCTGTCCAGTGTGGGGCTCCCCAGCATAAGGAGAGATGGACATACTGGAGAGCGTCAAGGAAGGGTTCACAAGGATGATGAAGGCTCTAGAGCATCTCTCCTATGAGGAAAGGCGAAGAGTGCTGCCTCCAGGCTCTTCAATGTGGAGAAGACTCCGTAGAGGATCTTTTCCAGTGTATATCAATACCTGAAGGGAAGGTACAAAGAAGACAGAGCCAGGTTCCTTTCAGGGTTGCCCAGTACCCAGAACTTCCCTCTGAATATTGGGGAACTTTTTTTTTACTATGAAGGTGACCAAGCACTGTCAGGGTGCTTGTGGACTCTCCCTCCTTGGAGGTGATACTCAGAAGCTGTGTGGCTGTGGTCATGGGCTAGTTGCCACTGGTCCCTGGAGGAAGCCTGATGTCCTCACTGTTCCTGCTACCTTCTGCTGCAGTAATCTGTGCCCTGTAGTTCTGGGTTTACAGCCTGGCCCTCATCATGATCCCTTCTCATTTGCTTCTCTCTCTGTGTTTGACCTTAAGTCATGTGGGACCTCCCCTGAAATGGGCTCTGTTGCTTTTCATTCCCTGGAGGAAACTCGACTCCCCACTGCTGTTTCTTGTGCCTCCCATAATAAGCTGGGACTAGCTCTTCTGGGTTTAGAGCTCAGCCCTCGTCATGGAGTGAAACTAGTTAAAGTGCCACAGCTTGTCTCAGTCTTGGTAGATCAACAAACTCTTGTTCATATAAGTCTGATAAGCCCAGCTGAAGAAGTCTTTCATTAACTTTAGCAAAGATGCCACTTTCGTTTCAGAATTTCCATGTACTCTCAGTCAAAAACAAAGCACAAGACTGGAACTGGTTGCAAGGCCTGTTAGACGATTCAAAGGGAAGCGTTTTGTCATAACCTTTAGTACCCCTCGCTGCTGACCGTACAGACTTTTAAGTATCTTCAGCTTTCCAGGAGAAAGAGTTTAGTTGTTTATAAAGCCAGTGGCATCCTGGCTTGTATCAGCAATAGTGTAGCCAGCAGGACCAGAGAAGTGATTGTTCCCCTGTACTCAGGACCGGTGAGGCTGCACCTTGAGTGCTGTGTCCAGTTCTGGGCCCCTCATAAAGACATTGAGGGCCTGGAGCATGTCCAGAGAATGGCAACAGAGCTGGGGAAGGGTCTGGTGCACAAATCTCATGAGGGGCAGCTGAGGGAGCTGGGGTTGTTTAGCCTGGAGAAAAGGAGGCTCGGGAGGACTTTATTGCTCTTTTCAACTACCTGAAAGGAGGTTGTAGTAAAGTGGGGGTTGGTTTCTTCTGCCAGACAAGTAGTGACAGGACAAGAAGACATAGCCTCAGGCTGTGCCAGGGGAGGTTCAGGTTGGACAGCAGGAACCACGTCTTCACAGAAACAGTTATCAAGAAGTGGAACAGATTACCCAGGGAGGTGGTGACTAGCTCTGGGGGGATGACTGTCCCTGGAAGTATTTAAAAGATGTGTAAATGTGGCACTTAGAGATGTGGTTTAGTGGTGGGCTTGGAAGAGCTCGATTAACTGGACTTGATCACCTTAAAGGTCTTTTCCAACTTAAACTTCTGTGGTTCTAGTGAAATATATGTGTACATGTAGATTGACTTTCCCCACTTGCCTTTTAGAATTATCTCATTTAGTACTGTGTTCACAAGACATTTAGGAAATACCTTAATTTCATTTAGTGCTTACTGAGCTTAGAACACTTTTTCCTCTTTATGAGCCTTTGTTTCTCCCCTCTGTACTGCCATAGCACAACTCTTTGTATAATTGCATTGGATCTATTTTCAAAGAACTTTCTATCTATTAAACCTGCCCAAAAGAAGTATTTTACTTAATTGATGCTTGCTGCTTTCCAGATTGATCTTCCACTGGATGCAACATACCACATTTTTTTCCATGTATGCAAATATTTTACGATAATGAAATGTTCTTCTCATGCTTTTAGTGATTGTAAATAACTTTTTAATCCTAAATTATTGAATGTGTATCCCATCTGAGGTCTTTTAGGTGTGTTCTCTGAAATGTTTTAGAAGAGCTTCTGACTGTAATATTAGAGAACTGTCTGCTGGTGCAGGCTTTAAATAAATTATTTGATCTCATAAAGGCAGCATAAACATTTATTAGCAAATCATGACATGGGCTGTTCTTTTCAATACATTTTTCCTTATGCTTGTTGGAAGTCAAAGAAACTTGTATATGAACATTAGAGCGTGCTGTTGCTGTATTGCTTCTTTCCGCTCTCTCTTTCCAGTCCTTGAAGCAGCATGTTTCTGAGACCCACAGCTGTCCCTTTTCAGCTATAATTCAGATATAATTAGCTCATTAGAAGCATTGCCATTTTCTGTGCTGTCAACAATGTCACTGCTGCACAAGTAGCTTTTTCAATAGTACCTGTGCTGTCAGGGTACTCTCAGGCACCATATAAGATGTTCTTTGCAGGATGATGAGTTCAATTATTTATTGTTATCCATTGCTTATAGAGCTTTAGGGAATAAAGAGTTTAGAACTATTCTACCTGAATATATANGATGTTCTACAAATTAGAAATTTTTTATATATATATATATATATCTTACGATCTTTTACTGCATTTCTTAATTGAAGAATCTTTTTGAGCAAGAGCTAACTTTATTTCTTATCTTATTTTGTATAACCGTTAACTAATTCAGAAGTATTTGAATGGAAACTCAGTAAAAACAAGAAGTTTCTTCAGTTTTCTAATATTTGTACTGAAAGTTATCCATTGCAGTTAGAACCCAGTTTAGTTCTGGCAGGTGACATTTACAAAAAGCATCAAGCTGTGATGATGTTATCCCCTTTAAAAGACTGATAGCTGGAATTGTAGAATTGTAAGGCTCATCTATTCCTGCTCCTGCTGAGATCATTTGGCTTCCTTTTCAGCTGGGGAAGAAGTAGTTGTGGAGTGTGACCTGTGGACTGTCACCTCTGCCTCTCAGCACTGCTGACATGTAAGGTTCTCTTAAAGACAACAGTCCCTGTCACGTGAGTGCAAACAGCACAGGCGTTTAGTGCACAGTCTGTATAGCATGTAAACATGTAAGTTTAAACTTCGCCAGGATGACAAATACCATGTCACTGATTGTTCTGTTTCGTGATATTTTTCAGAAATGGAAAAATTTCAGGGTTCGGAAGGCAAGAAGGAAGATGAAGAAAAGAAATATCTTGATGTTATCAGCAACAAAAACATAAAGCTGTCAGAGAGAGTTCTGATCCCTGTCAAACAATATCCAAAGGTACTGTAAATCTAGTCTAACACTTGTTTAATATTTATTAATGCAATGATGAAAAAGTTATATACTTAATCTTTTTTATTGACTCATAATATGCAGGCTTTGTGATATTAAAAAAAGAAAAAGGAATTAAGCTCCTATTTAAATTTACCTGTTAGCTAGTACATGTTTTAGCTTCTGTCTCAGGGCCTTTCAGAAAAGCAATTAAAGTGAATGAGATTTTTTTCAACTCGGGTAGGTTTTGTAGGTGCTCCTTAAGCAAACTGCTGAGGTTTTTTCTCAGTTGCTTTTTTGTCACATGTATCATGCTTTTATAAAATAAAATACAATTTACCAAAGAAAAAAATATTTCAGTAACTCTGAAAAGCTTCCTCATAGAAGCATTGGGGGATTTTCTCTGGTGTAATAAGTTTTAAAAGATCAAGTGTCAGGATTACTGCAGGCTGTGGCTGACAATGTTCATTACTGTTTATAAAAATCAAATGTCTTAGCACCTCAGACTTTGTTATTAGTTCTCATTGCTACATACTCTGATGTAGAAAAAGGATTTTATTTCTTGCAAAATTCAGCTGCTTGTTGGAAGTTTTGGGGTTTATTTTTTATAAGAGAATACTGATTTTTTTGGAACTCGGGTGTTTGGTTTTCTTGTACAGCTTTTTATTTTCACAGAATCACAGAATTTTACATAAACAGTTGTTCTAATAAGGCATACTGAAGTGATAAACATCTTCATTTGTCTCCAGAGTATTTTTTCCTTGCTGATTTATAGTCACATGGTATTTGGTTCACCATTAGCCTTGATTACACTCTGAGCTTTTTGCTTTATACTTTCATCAGAGCAATAAATTACAATTGGTAAAAAGCTCATCAAACAAAACGAAAGATGTAAAAAAATTAAGATTCAATGATTCCAGCTGACATTTACCTCCTGACTAGTGAATATAAAACTGAGATAATGTAATAATCCAAATGGTAAAGACCTTAGAAACACATACAGTGCTATAAGGAATTACTTTCTTGTTGCATAGCCTGAGGTCCTTTGCCTTGACTTGTGGTATTTTGTGTAAATGCTGTAGGTGACCTGAAGTTCTTAGTCAGGATGTCATATTGCTGTAACTTCGTAGCAGCAGTGTGATAATTACTCAGAATACTGTTTGATGAAGATAGTAGAATGAAAGACAAACCATTTAAAAGACAAAATGCTATCATCTATCCAATATAGCACCTGAATATGATTAAATTAGCTTCATTTACTTTAATGAACTTGTCATATTAATGAGTAGTAAAAGATATAAGGCATTTTTTACAACTTTTGAGCAGTGGAGCAAAAAAAATCAGTATGATAGAAATGAAATACTTATTCAGTAATGCAGAATAATCTTTTGCAAGGTTTCTGTAGATGATTTGCTAGCAATATTCTGTGCTTAGCAAGGAACTGTTCCCAGAACTGCAGGTTTCCTGATATCATCTCTAGTAATCATCTTTCAAGGATTGCATCTCCCCTTTGTATCAAACTGCTGATTGCTTTATCTAGTGTCTTGTCTTTTCTTCACACTTGTATGCATTAGTCAAATCAGTACACAGTGGTTGCTTCAGATTGCTTTATAAATAATGAAAAAAAGTAGAAAATAATTAAAAGAGGATTAGTTTTTTATATTTGGTAGAATATGGTAATAAGAGCAGTTGATCAGACTTGTATTTATAAACAGTTAACATAATTACCATGTGAATTCACTGGAGAGACATTTATATTTGAAAGAACATTATTTTAAATCATTCATTCATTCATTGTTTGCTGATAAGCTTTTTTGGGCAGTGCTGGGTAAGCAGGGTTCTGTAAATCTGAAGAAAGTGTCCAAGTGTATAAAATTTTGGAAAAAAAATTCTACCTAGTTAAAAACCATCTAAAACAACAGTTTACAGGCTCTCTGTTTAGGAGAGGGCAGCTCTTGGAAGACGTTTGCTTTTACTTTAACTTAATTTAGAAATATAAATTGCTTCAAGGGAACCCTTGGCCTAAAAATTTATTATGGTCTGTAGGCTAAGCTTCAATGGCAGCTGTAGAGTCAGAGCAGCATTTTAAGGTTTGAGCAGAAGTTAACACAAAAGGATTCTAGAGGCTAAACAGCTCTTGAAGTTGCAGAAAAGGTATTATGAAATTGTCTCTATTCAAGTGTCCGCAGTCTATTGCAGACAACAGGAAAAGAATATGAAAGGCTGCGATTGGCAATAGCTGTCTTATGTTACCAGCCTCTGGTAAGACACAGGCCTCTTTCCTCTGCTGTAAAACAGGGATCTAAAATAGAGATGTGGTGTTAGTTGATACTTCAGCAGTGATCTTTTCTGAGATTAATTATCTTAAATACCAGCAGCTCAGGTAAAAACAGCATCTGATTTACACACACTTCACTGTGCAGCAGATATTTTTAATGCAGTTAAAATTTCTCTTGAAATAGTGATGCAGTGTCTTGTGTTTGTTGATCCTTCTTCCTGTCCCATAATGCCTTTTTTTTACTTTTGTGATATGTGAATTCCAACTAAGACCTGCATGAAAATACCTCAGGGTTTGTTTAAAAATACTTTGGCATGGATCAGTTGAATGATGTATTTCAAATACATCAGATATGGGAAAGGAGCGTCTTATTTAAAAAAAGAAAGAAAGAAACAGAAATCTGAAATTATCCTGATGCTAAAAAACAAAAGTGACAGTTTAGCTGCTTGGTGAGTGTAGTGGTGACAGTGGGAAACTTTGTCATTTGCATGGCAATACATATTTTTGCCATTTACTTACCTGTAGTTTGGCTTCTGTTGTTTTCTATAGTTCCTACCTTTTTCTGTGATAACCTTTTTAAGGGACATCTGAACTGGGCTTTGCAAATTTGTTCCTTTGCAGAGTTTAAGAATTTGAGAGCTTGTTTAAAGCCTTAGCTTTATGTAGCACATAAAATAGGAAGTTTCATTTGCAAACTTGTCTAGTACACATTTTAAGTTAAAATGTTGCTGACTTTGGTGAAATTCTGCCCCCTTTATCCCTGGCTTCAGCTTAACTGGATTTCAGCCATTAAGGAATGGCTCAGTTTGTTAATTTCTTTTGCTTTCTGTGAGTGCAAATATATGAAATAGCTGACAAGTCAAAAATAAACAGTATGTGTATAAAAATCTTAAATATTGCAGTGCATCTGTCTTGGTTTGACCTCAGCCAGCAACCAAGCCCCATGCAGATACTCACTCACTCCTGCGCCAATGGGATGGGACAGAGACAGAATAGTGACAGTGGGTTGAGATAAGACAGTTTAATAGCTAAAGCAAAAGTTGTGCGTGGAAGCAAAGCAAAACCAGGAATGTCTTCACTGCCTCCCATGGATAGGTAGGTGTTCAGCCATCTCCAGAGAGGAGGGCCCCATCACAGGTAATGGTGACTTGGGAAGACAAACGCCATCACTCCAAACGTCTCCTCCTTCTCCCAACTTTATATGCTGGGCATGACACTATATGGTTTGGGATATCCTGTTGGTATTTGGGGTCAGCTGTCTCAGCTGTGTCCCCTCCCAACTCCTTGAGCGCCCCCAGCCTCCTCACAGGTCAGGTGAGGTGAGGAGCAGAAAAGCCTTGACACAGTAAATGCTGCTCAGCAATATCAAAAACATCTGTATGTTATCAACATTGTTTCCAGCACAAATCCAAAACACAGCCCCAGACATTGAAGAAAATGAGCTCTACCCCAGCCAAAACCGACACAGCATCTTTTACTATTTTAAAGATTCAGTGCTATATATTATTAGTTTATATTGTTTTATGCTTCATAAACTCATGACTTTAAGCAATTAATTGTTGGTGATTGAAAGACGAACTTCGCCGGGTCTGATGAGGACTGTCCAGCCCTCATGTCCTCTGTGGCTCACCTACAGCTCTAGTCCCTGATGCAGGGCACCATTCGTAGCGACTGGGACACGGACCCAGACCGGCAGGGAATCTGAATCGTTTATTCAAAGAAACGAGCTGGCTTTATACACTTCTTCAAGGCACAGTATTTCCTTACACGGCAATACTCACTACATGACCTATCCCATGCTGCCACATCAGCAATGCGCTTTCTGAATGTCCCTCTATGGCGTAATCACGCGCTGCTCACACGCCTGTCAGCTTCCGGCAGCTCCTCTCTGTAGGGGTCTGCTGCATGATATCACCTCCCTCTGGGGTCCAGCGCAGACAAGCCTCTCTGTGCCTCCATNCGTAATCACGCGCTGCTCACACGCCTGTCAGCTTCCGGCAGCTC
>VZTE01004363.1:31946-56358 GCA_013397775.1 Eulacestoma nigropectus
GAAGGAAGGAAGGAAGGAAGGAAGGAAGGAAGGAAGGAAGGAAGGAAGGAAGGAAGGAAGGATGGATAGTGGAAGAGATGAAGGGAAGGACACACTGGTGGAGGGACATAGAGATTGAGGGAAGGAGAGATGGAGGGAAGGAAGGATGCCTCTTGCTGTAGCCACACAGCATGACCCATCTCTGCAGCCTGGTGTGCTGGTGCTGCTGCTCACAGCCTGAATCCCTTTCAGAGATTTTATCAAGGGATTAATAAGCCCTGGATCACCTTTCCTGTCTTCTGGGTCCTCTGTCTCAGAGAAGACCAGACCGGACCGAGTCTTTCTTGTTCATGCCCACCCAGGCACCCCCGCAGTGCTGAGCCAAGGAGGGGCCACCAGTGTCACAGGCACCCCAGTGCTGATTACCTGGGTCTCCAAAGCAGCAGGGACTCATGTCCTCCTTCCCTCCCATTCAGCAAGGCCCCTGACCCCTGGATAGCCTCTGTGTGCTTCCTGCAGTTCCCCTGATACATCCTGGGCTTTGTGAGGATTTCAGAGGAGGAAATGTTCTGCACTCCCGGTAGGAGCTGTACCTCTGTGCTCTGACGTATTTATGCGTGGGGGAATGAGGGCTTTCCCAAGAAGGGCAGCAGATGCACAGGACTCAATGGGTACAAAGTGTGACCAGCAGGTCAAGGGAGGTGATTTTCCCCTCTGCTCTCATGAAACCCCCCCTGCAGTCCTGGGGTGTCCAGCTCTGGGGCCCTCGGCACAGGGAAGAACTGTTGGAGCAAGTTCAGAGGAAGCCACAAAAGTGATCAGAGGGCTGGATAGCCTCTCTTATGAGGAAAGGATGCCAGAGTTGGGGTTGTTCATCCTGGAGAAGAGAAGGCTCTGGGCAGACCTCAGAGTGGCCTATCAGCACTCAGAGGGAACTTACAAGAACAATGAAAGACAGAATTTTAAGCAGAGTCATTTGTGAGAGAAAAAGGGGTAGTGGTTTTAAACTAAAAGAAGATAGATTCAGACTAGATATAAGGGAGAAATTTTATGCAATCAGGGTGGTGAAACACTGGCACAGGTTGCCCAGAGAGGTGGTGGATGCCTCATCCACGGAAACATTCAGGGTCAGGTTGGACAGGGCTCTGAACAACCTGGTCTAGCTGAAGGTGTAGCTGCTCACTGCAAGGGGGTTGGACCTCTAGAGGTGAGTTGAATTCATCAGACACCAGAGCAAAACCAGACCTCATTTCAAAGGCAGGTGATACTCACTGTATGCAACCAGCAGAATAATCTGTGTAGCTTTATTCTGGAAATAATGGATATTTTCTATTTCTTTGGTATGGAAATCTGCCCAGCCAAGGGCTTCTCTTGCCTCTGTTTTCATAACCTAACACCAGAACATCGTTTATTTTTTCCTGTTGGATACGTATGAGCCATTTCCTTTCAATCTACGTGCTTACAGATAATTTCACCATGCCAGTTCAAGGTATGTCTTGCCCTTTATCCCATAGGTATCATTCTGGTTTTATTACACATTGAAACCACACTTTTACTTGCTTAAGTACAAGAAAAAACACTCCAGTTAATTCCCAGTGTTGAGATATTCTATTAGGAACTTGAGTAGAGTCTACGGAATCCCAAGAAAATTAACCAAGACTTTCCACTCCAGACTTCATTGCTTTTAAATCAAGACCACAAAACCAACTATAGGCAGGTTAATGACAACTAGAAGAAAAAAAATTGCACCTGAAAGGCCTCAAGATACACTAACCACAAGACTGATTTTTTTTTTTTTCTCCAACTTTCAGTGAAGCAAAGCCTCAAGGAAAGACTTTGCAGTGGGAGTGTGCAAGTCATGGCACCAGCTGCAGAGGTCTGAAGAGATGATCATCTTCTCTCCTGCAAGCCCATCTCCAATTCTGAGCCAGAGTTTATCCCATTACACCCACCCCATGAGCTGCCAACAATGAGTTAGATGCCTGAAACGGGCTTTTTTTGGGGAGGAGAAAGTTTGATCTGGGGATTTTTAGCAGGTGAAGTGACACACTACTGCTCCTCTGTGGAAACGAGCTGGTCTGTAAGCAACCAAGCAAATATTTTAACATCCATTTTTCCAGCAAGAAGTAAGGGAAGAGATAGAGTCAAAGAGTGACCAGGAAAATAAAAACATAAACTTGGTTTCTTTAACCCACCACCGCTCCCTAGTTTAGGCAGAAACGTGGCAATGCTATGACTAATTCCCTTGGAACATCCTCACAGCAAAGAGCCCACCCAGGTGAGCTCATGTCTCCCAAAAGTAACCCCCAAAACCATGAAGTCACTGAAACAAGGCCAGTCTGAAGGTTGGATGGGCTTTTCAACTCCAGAACTCACTTACTGAGGAGCCTGCATGGAAAGAAAACCTGGGATTTCTGAGTAATTCAGTAAGGAACAGACTCTTCCCTCCTGGTTCAAATAGATCATCCTGTTAGATGCAGGTAAACGATTCCTGATGATGGTGATGGATGAGAGTGGAGTCAGAACCTCCAATACCTTTAGTTTTTAGCACAAGATCCTATATTGTTCACTCAACATACTGTGATTCCTCCCTTCCATGCCTCTTCTGTGGCTCCTTCCTGTTGGAGATGTTACCTTCCCTTCCTGTGTCAGGAACTGTGGGGAGACGTATTTTGTCCTTGAGACAGACACAGCCCATCTAAGGGCTGCTGGCTTTTTTTTTTCTTCTTCTTTTCTTCTTTTAGCAATCTCTCCTTTGGCTGAAGAAACCCTCCCTGAGGCAGGAGAGTTTTTCTTTCCCAGGCATGCCAGGCGTGCTCCCTCGGCCTCTCACTGCTCTAATTACTAGCGTGAGGACAAATAGATGAGGAGCCATGAATGGGGTCATCTTCACCTGGGAAAAAAATTAATATATTGCTTCTGAAAACCCCAGGCCAGGGTGTGAAAGCACGGCTTGATGGGCACTGATGGCAGTGCTTGACTGGCCAAACACTGGCAGATGCACTGACCCCCGGGGCAGTGTCTGAGCTCATTTCCCACATAAGCACTAATCTTCTGGAGTGAGAGAAGAGTGGGGATGAAAGGCATCCCTAGAATCATTGCATCCTTCCGTAATGAGGAATTTTCCATGTGAAATTGCCAGGTAATGGCAGGAAGCAGGAAACACCTTGTGGTCTTTGGGAGAATGAACTAACATGGGCTGAAGAACCAGTGCACCCCTTCTGATGCTTCAGTCTACTCCAAATCCATGCTAAACTGTCCTGCCTGCAGATCCAGGCTGTCCATAGAGGGTCCCAGTATAGGCTGGAAATGGAGATTTGGTCTTGTGATTCCGACCCAATTTAAAGGGGGAAAAAAATAAAGCAGATGAAGATGTAGCTGGGAGCACAGCACCAAATATCTACTGGATCATCACTACTCAGTCCGGTCTGCGGAGCCTGATGTCCTTGTGCTTTCTTTCCAGGTTCTTTATGAAGAAGAAACCCTTTATTGCATATTTTTTGGAGGAGTTGATTACTTTCAATGGGAAAGGGCATAGCAGGACACAGAAATCAGAGATTACACGAGGTCATTTCATCTTGACAGGCGGCTGCCAATTCCTGAGCTCAGTCTTCATCCAAAAACCTAGAAAACTGTGTCAAGCTTGCTGTAATATTTAACCCCCTATGGAAAACACTTGTTCCCACTGCTGTTGGCTTAACTAGGACCAAAGCAGGTTTTAGTCATAGTTAGCCCTAGCTCCAGCATGGCAAGAGCACCTGCTCAAACTGCTGGGAGCACCTTTCCAGGAGCAATGCAGGAAACGTCCTCAACATGGCCAAGGGTGCTGATGAGAGGCCAGCTGCAAGTGTCCGAGGGCTGGAGCTCGTTGTTCTCAGAAGCAATGCAATAATGATGCAGGCACCTTCCTGACAAGGGGTTTTATTATTTCAAGCGAAGCTGTTGCGAATTAATTGCTTCGTTGATGGGACCGAAGTCACAGCGAGTCTGGGGTTTTTCCAGCCTTTGCCATTTGAGCAACCAGCGTTGGTTCCATGGAGCTGGCAAGTGAGTCGTGAACAGATGCTTAGGAAAATTGGATCATTTACAAAGTGTTTACAAATACTTCCTGCTGGCCCCTTGCCAATTTTGCCATCCTCCCCACTTAGAGAAAACAAGCATGTACGTCCCCAGCCGCTGTCCTCCGGGTCCTTTCTGATGGGATTGGTGCTGAAGGCATGGGGGGGGGCTTTGCAGGGACTTTTGTCCTCCTCATCACCCCATCCACAAGGAGAAATGTTGCTTCCACAGCCTGGATGGGGAAGTGGAGGCAGCCACCAGCACTTTCGGGTGCAAGGCACAGCCCTGGTTTGAAGACATTTTGAAATAAAGATACAGCAAATGGCTAATTATGTGCATGCAACTAAGTGGTAACTGGAGGTGTTTCTCCTGTCACACTTAACAGCTACACACAACTGCTTTGGGTATCCTGACCCAGGGGAGCCCCCCAAATGCCAGACAAGAAGGATTTGGAACATATTTTTAAGGTGATATAAACAGAGATACAAATTATTCAGGGGCCCTAAGTATAAGCAAGACATGGACCTGCTTGAGCAGGTTCAGAGGACTCCATGAAGATGCTCTGAGGGCTGGAGCACCTACTCCTGGAGACAGTCTGAGAGACCCAGGGTTGCTCACACTGGAGAAAAGAAAGAGTTCTCTGGAGAGAGCTCGGAGCACCTTCCTGTGCCCTGTGTTTCAGACAGTGGGCTTGGCCACCTACTTGCATCATGAAAGAGCACGAGCAGTGCTCAATCTCTGCCTGCTTTCAGGACAGGCACATCTCTGAGCTGAGCCCTTGGAGACACTGACAGGGGCAGGGCTGTGCTTCTGCCTCCATCCCAGACGTGTCCTGGAGCTCGTGAGAGATTTGCCCCAGTCGCACAATTTTTGGTTATGGGTTAAACCTTCTGCATGGGAGAGCAGGGTCCTTTAAGGCTGGCTGAGCTGATGCTGCAGGGGAGATAAGGGGGATAAAAATCACCACCTTCCTCCAGCTGACTTCTTAAGTGATGTTACAGCCTTTCTAAGACAAGCAGCACTGCTGATACAAGTCAGTGTGTGCATTGCAAAGCCTTCTGGAATAAAACTTGCCCGTATGCAGGCACCCACTGATCCTGCAGCCTTCCAAATATCTGTTCTTTGAGCCCCTGACCACGGCTCTGAAGCACAGATTTAACCTGACCAAGTGGCTCCAGAGCCATCCCCACATCATGCCTTTGTCCCTACAGCTCCCTTACAAACATTTTCTCCAGCTTGCCTTTCTACCTGCCAGGAGCAGCCTGACACAGGTGGCCAGGCAGAGACCATCCTCATCAGCTATTAAAACTCCTACTTTAATGGGAAAACAAGGTCTTTGGCTGGACTTGCCTTCCCTGCTTTGTGCATCCCTGCACGGAGAGCCCAGCCCGGAGTCCATCACTGCTGCGGCCGCAACGGCAGAGGGAGCACACGCCGCTGCCTGCCAGCCCCCACCGGCTTTAGACCCACAGCTGGCTTTTAATTCTAATTTTCTAGCAACAGAGAGGTGGACTGGAGCCGTCCACCCCCCTGGTGATTTTTTCCTGACCAGCACGGCAGGCTCGTGGGTAGCAGCAGGGAAGAGCTTTGCTTCGGCGGCGTGAGAGCAAATCCTGCAGCGCAGTTGCGGTTTGCTCCCCGGTAAGAGGCTTGGAAATATTGATCAGGGCTGGAGAAGAAATGTGCACAGGAGAAAGAGCACAAGATTTGGGGATTTAAAAGTGATATAATTGGATTTCTGAATTAAACACAGCGAGTGGGAAGGTCAGCAACAAGATGCAGCCACGGGCTCACATTTTCTCAGCCTTGCTTGCCTGGGTGTCCAACATGAGACCATCCCAGATGACGTAGCCTGGGGAAAGGGTGTGTTGAGCAAATGTTTTTGGGAATATCTTTGCTGATAAGTTAAAAAGGTGGGATTGCTTCCATGTGCATCGTGTGAGGCTGTTTTCCCTGCAGTGGGATGGCATGGAACGGTGGTGCCTCTGGCTGAGGCTGGACACTCTTTCTGACGGATGGGAAGTGATTTCTGGTTTCAAGGGCTGGCTCATAGCTGCACTTACCAGCGCTTTCTCTCACTAAAAACATTTAAAATATTTAAAATTTGTAGCTTTTAATCTCTCCTGCTTTCTGTTTTTGTAAATGCTTAGACACATCTATTTATGTCCTGTATCTTCCCCTATACAGACCTCAGGGACCACCCTGGTGCTACTTTTACCCCCAAGCCCCAAAATCTGCCCCCAGTGCAAGGGGCAAGGCCGTGCACCCGAATCTCCACCTGAAGCTGAGACTCTCCAAAACATCACCCAGGTTCGGGTAGGAACATTGAGCTGCTAAACTCTGTGCTTATATTTAGGTATAGGAAGCTTATTAATCTTTTATTTGCATTTAAACATTTTGAGAGACTTGGGAGCCCCAAAGGAACAAAAAGCCTATGTTTTGCAAATTACTCCTTGTAGTTTTCAGGTATGGAAACCTCCCCAGGGGTTTCCCCACTCCCGGGCTGCCTCTGGCCAGCCGATTTACTGTCCATGTTTCCATGGAAACAAAAACTGGATGGGTGAAAAGAGGGGGGAAAAAAGTTCTTGTAATAGGTGGCAAATCCCAGTTTGGAAAGCGGGATTTTCCTAGGCTGGACTACTTCTTTTCCAGGATTTTTTTTTCCAGGAGAGCAGAAGGAAGGGCACGCCCTGATGTGGAGATAGATGGGCAGCAGTGAGTTGCCCTTGCTGCATGCTGCATTCAAAGTAGCAGCACCAGCCTTGAGGTTTAATGCTGTGATTTGTGACCACTTTGCTGCTGTAGAGGTGTCAATTCGGTTAAAAGAAAGTGTTTTCTAATGAGTGGGGTGGGACATGGGGGCTGCCCCATCCTGGCTGACCCCGCTCAAGGGTGTGACCTTAAGGGATGGTCTCAGCAGTGACAATTCCTCTCCGTGTCTGTGCAGACATTTAGTGGTGCTTGTTTACTTTGCAGCTCACTACGAGGCTTCATTTAAAAGCATCTGCAAAGGCTTTGAAGTCCTCGCTGGACATCTTGCAAAGGCACCGTGAGCAGTGATAGCAACAGCACCCTGGGCTGGCACAGAGACTCCGAGTTGTGATGAAGATATCAAACCCAAGGTGTGCCGCAGCCAGCTCAAAGCAAACCCGAAATTACAGTCTCTGCAGGGAGAAGTGACAGCCCTGCTGCAGAGATCAAGGATTTATGGAGATGGGGCAGCCGGATCTCTCTCTTGCATCCTGATAGCTGATGTGACACATCAGGTGTCAGGGTAGCTCCTATTCCTAAGAGGTTAAACAAGTCGTACGATCAGGAGGGGCTGACATGTTGGTCCAGGCGAGGAGTGAATCATTAAGTTATATTCCCATTGCTGAGACAGGCAGCAGCAGCTCAGCGAGGTTTACGTAGCCTCAGGTGAGCTGTACGACAGGAAAATATACATCTGACGTGAGGTTAGGTGCTCTGAATTGTGAAATGATAATCAGGAGAGTGTTTTGCTTATTGCTGAGTCAGGCAGGGGGTTCTGTCGTGAGGTGCAGGGTTCTGGTTTGGGGTCTTCTAGATGTGTGTTCTCACACATATAAATCAGTAAATCTATTTTTTTAAATATTTTAGACATTTTTTTTTTCCATTTAGGGTTCTTATTTTAGTAGCCTGCCTCACTTGAAAACTAACTTTTCAAGTGTCACAAGATGGAGGAAAGGGGATTCCTTGATGGGAATTAGGGCAGCTCTTGGCTCCCTGTACAGAAATAAGGCTGGTTTCAGGTTCAGCAGGAGGAACACTGGGGATGGACTGTGTCCAGCAAAGAGAAATGTTGTTATTTAGGCATCATCAAGGAGAGAGGAGAGATACAGGAAAATTTACACACACATGTATATACACACAAACATATATATATGCATATATTTGTATGGATATACACATATATACACGTATGTACATATACACACACATACATATAAAACACCAGCAAACCCTATTTTATTTATATATATATATATATACACACACACATATATAATACACACACACATGCTGAAGGTGACTGTTGGCATTTTTACCAGGGTGTGGTACCTGGGGGACACCTCTGTCCTGCTGCTGAGATCATCCCTGTCCCTCACTGGGGTTATTTGTATTTACCAGAGCTGGGAAATGCTGCCACTCCTCTCCTGCCTTCTTCTTCGCACATCTGGGCTTCCTAACTCTATTTACAGCTCCAGTCTATTTGCTTCAGGAATAGGATCAGGAGGTTTTGGGAGTGAATCATAGAAGGAGAAACATCATCAGCCCAAGGATCTCATGACTGCGAACTTCACCTTGAGGACCGTGGGCGTGGGTAGGGTCAAAGGGAGGAATAAAGGTCTCATTTTCACGTGCTTATCAGTGCCCAGCCACAGATCCAGGCTGGAATGCTGCTCCAGTGAGGAGGGGCAGGCAGGTACTGCAGCACATATGGCGAGCCTGGCCACACGCTGCTCCAGAGCTGTGAGATACGGAAGCACAAGGGCACTGCCACGGAGAAAATATCGGCTCTGGGCTTTGGCTGGCTCTGGGACTTTCTATTCGGAGCCACAGCATTACCTGAACGAATGGCTTGTCACAGAGGAGAGGGTTTGTTTACAAACCCTTCTCCAGAGGGAAGAAAATTATGTCAGTTATACAGGAGGATGGCAGCAGCTACTCAAGGCAAAAGGCTTGTAATTTTGGGGTGATTTTAGGAGCTGGGATGATGGGAGGTGCAGCAGGGACCCCCAGAGGAGCCTGAGGATGCTGTACCACAAAATTGTGGTGTCTTCTGTCTCTTTGATGACATTCAGAGAATGTCACTTCCCTTTGCTGAGCACAGTCCCTCTCCAGCTCCTCATGTTGGGACCCCTGAAAATGTACCCAGCCTTGTTTTTCACTGGGACCTAAGAGCTCCCCTGATTCCCATCAAGAATCCTCTTCCCCCCATCTTGTTACACATTAAAAGTTAGTTTTCAAGTGAAGCAGACTACAATAATTTAATATTTTTAAAGCAAACAGCCATCATCTACTGATAATCTCCATTCCTCATGTTTGAGGACCTCCCCCCAGTCTGCACAGTTTACCTGGATAAAGTGAATTGTCTCCAATTACATTGCCAGAGCACCAAGAGGAAGTTTCCTTATTCTAATTTAGCATGAAAATACATCTAAATGGCATTTCATTTTGCCCTTTCACAGTATTAAGTAATTGCAAGAATCTTTTCAAGAGCAATTGCCCACAGCTTTTTGTGCAAATATTCTCTTTACAAAAGTCTCATGATGATTTGGGAGAAGCAATGGGGGAAACACATGCTTCAGTGACAGAATAAAGGAGAAGTCTGGTGTAATACTCAATACAGTGTTATTTATCCTGTAGCTAATTACAATCATAATCTGTTGTATAAGGGAGGCATTTCAATGTCAAATTTCATAAAAGAGATTAACTCTCAAGGAAAGATGAAGCAGTTGGGGGTCAGGGAGTGTTGCAAGAGCCCACCAGCACAGAGGGTCCCTCTGCTCCTCCAGGGGAGCCCTCAGCTCAGTCCCAGCCACACTCCTGGGCACCAGGCAAGTAGATTTGGAACGGACTAATAAATATATTTGGTTAGCTTGTTAAATTCATAGAATCATAGAATGGTTTGGGTTGGAAGGGATCTTTTAAGATCACCTAGTCTGAGCTCCTTGCCATGGGCAGGGCCTCCTTCCACCAGAGCAGGTTGCTCCAAGCCCTGTTCAACCTGGCCTTGGACACGTCCAGGGATGGCTTTCTGGGCTGCAAGTGCACATTGCTGGGTCGTTCAGTTTTTCATCCATCAGTGTCCCCAGGTCCTTCTTGGCAAGGCTGCTGTCAATCCATTCACCCCCCCAGTCTGTACAGACAGAGGGGATTGCCCTGACCCAGGTGCAGCACCTTGCACTTGGCCTTGTTGGACCTCATGAGGTTTTTGTGGGTTCGTTTTTGATATAATTACACCAAACCTGTACAAAAATTTTGAAATGCTTCAACATCCAAAATGTGAAATATTGTCAAAGCATCAGATTGACAGGACTTCCCCATGGTCAGTGGGGTCGTCACTGAGGAGCAGGTTTACAAGAGCAGCTGTTACTATACAGCAAAAGCATTTTAAAAACCAGTGCCACAGACCCCTGCACCAGGACCCTCCTCTGTCATGCATTTATGGCTGTAACATTTATCCAGCTCCCTGTAAGGTTAGTGAATGGTGATCTGCAGGAACAGTCTGAATTATCAGGTAATAAATCAAATTGCTTGTCCTGGAAAAGAGGGATGCAGTATCAGAGTGGGTATTGCTTATGCAGGCAGAGACCAGAAATATTCAGGTAACACCCGTGGTGTTTTCCTGTCACTAATGAGAATGAACTGCATGGTGTTGGTCGCCCATCAGGTTTTCCAAGTGGGAAATTTGCTCATAACCTTTCTGACATGTGCCTCCAGAAGCTGAGTGAAAAGGATCTAAGCCCCAATAATGCTGTCTCTGAGAGGGCCTGTTCAATTAAATCTTCCTCAATATGTCAGTCACCTGCTAAATGCAACAGCTCTGGGCTTGGGAAGTGCAAATCAACAGGTTTAAATGATCCAGGAAGGGCTGGATCACAACAGCCGGTCAGTGGCTGTGCCACCGAGGGGACACATTGCCCAGGCTGAGACCAAACTGACGCAAATCCAATTTCCAAATGATGGATGTCCCCTGAACTCTAGCACAAAATGAAGCACTTATGCTCCTTGGGACGAGGTACTTCATTCCGGGAACTGGAATGAAGTCCTCAGGTTCTGCACAAATTTGTTGAGCAGTGATACTGTAGTGACCTTGCAGGTGACCTTGGAAAAGAGCAGCGGCCCTGTTCCTTGTTTGTAAGTGAATACTAAGAGGTAGCGAGCAGCTCCCTTCTCCCATGGATCTGGCTCTATGGACTGAGGTCTTGTTGTGATGAAGAGTGTTATAATTCAGGCATAGAGAACGCCAGGTGAGTTGGTCCCTGCGCGTGCCAGGGCTGCGCGAGGCAGAGGAATAATGATGACCACGGCGATCACAACAACGATCGTCCAACCAGGGAGAACCTTGTTCATAACACAACTGAGCAGTTAAGAACCATTTGCTCCAAAAGCTTTAATGTGTGCAATTTCAGGCACGAGAAATTCTTGTGAAATCACGGATTCAAATGCTGCCTGTGCTCTAGAGGGTGAAGCCCTGCCTGTGCCTCCCTGCACCGTCACGTCTCTGGGCTCTGCCTAAAAATAAAACCCTGAGCAAAAAAGAACAAGCCCCCCGCTGGCAGCCTGGCACGGAGGCAGAGCGCAGTCGCTGCCAGGCGTGTGGTCTCTTTGTCCTTACAGGTCAAACCTGGAACCGAGTTAAGGATGCCAAGCCTCCAGATCAACACTCGGAGTCACGGCTCCCTCTCTCCCGTCTCCTGCCTGGCAGCCCGTGACCAGGAGCCATCCCTGGACCCCTGCCCGGGGCTCAGCCCTGTGATGGTACCAGAGCCCAGCACCGAGGTCAGAACAAGGTCTGAGGGCATCATTCGAGGTGAGAAGTGCCCTCTCCTCTTCAGCACCTTCACCAAAGGAAGCAAAACTGGAGCATTTTCTTCATCTCGTGGCCTCACAGCATTTTCACCCACACTTGTGAAAGTCATCACATTGCAAGACCTCAGCTTCAGAGCCAGCCTAGGTCAGGCGGAAAGAGGAGATACATTTTGCCAGTGCTTTCTACTGTGTCCCCCTTGCTGGTTGCCCAGGGACCCAAGTCTGTTTCCTCAGGAGGGTGTGGGAAACAGGCTGGGCTGTGGTCTGATCCCATTTGTATCCCCCTACTTGCCAAAATCCAGGATAAACCACTGCAGTCCCAGCCCATCTGAAGCACAGAACTAAAAAAACCATGTCTGAGCTTTCAAAGTGGAAGTCACCTGCTCTCAGGTGATCTCCTTTTCATGTCAAGACTCTGTTCTTGAGTCTCAAATAGCACTTGTATTTTGTTAAGCATGGGGAGAAAAAAAGGAACTAAACCAAAACCACACAATACAAGATTGAAAGGAAAAAAAAAGAGCATGTCAAGGTTTCCTATTATTCCAAATCATCACATAAACAGAGCACCACTGAAACAACATTCCTGGGAAAGTTACCTCTCACCCATCCTCTCCCCTGCCCCTGACACCCAAGGCAAGGAGCCGAGAGGCTACAAATAAAACCCTAAAGGAGAGAAACTTTGACATTGATTCCAGCAATTGGGATTTCTAGTATGTCTCCAAAAAAGTGTCAAATCTGTCACTCAGTGCTTACAGGTTATCCTTTGTGAGCTCAGACATGAGCCTGGTGTGTTTATTAAACCCTTGGCCTGGCAGAGGAAAGGTGTCTGTCTGAATTGCAATAAAGCTGATTTTCAAACAGTTGGTTTAAAACTCTTTGTCTTGGTTTAGTGAATTACTGAACACCAGGATGAAGTGTTCAAACACAGATTCTTGTGTCTGTGTACCAGGTGCCTTGCAAATGGCTCTGGCCACTTCAGCAGACACTTAGGGCTCTGGGCTGGCTTTTTCTGGGTGGTGTAGCATAACAAAATAAGATGCACTTGTGTCCCTCTATGAACATATCTCTCTAGAGGGACAGACGTGCACTGTGCAAATATACGTAAGTTGGATTTAATTACGTGGGGTTGGCTTTGCTCTGCAGTGCTCAGTGACAGGACCTGCCCTTCCTTGTGCCCTTTGAGGTCCCCTCCTGCTTATCTGCCCCAGCCCAGCACTGGCCCCATTGCTTCCCCCACTTCCAGTGCCACAGCCCTTCCTTTTCCCCATCTACACCCAGCTGGGGGGCCCGGGAACAGGAACCAGCCTCTCTCTCCAGAAAAACTTTCCATTTATTTATGTTTCCCTCCTGCACACGGAGATCCCACCGATCTCTGAAAGCTGTATGAAGTTATTTGCTTGAGCAAACTGACAGCAGCCTCTGGGCTAAACTTTTGATCCGTCAGTTTTCTGCCACCTTCAAAAAGCAGCGCTGGCTGCAGGCAGCAGCCATCTCGTGCTGGACGGGACCGGCACGACTTGCCATGGGCAAGGGGAGCCAGCAGAGGTGGATCTCCATCCTCTTGCTTGGCACCAATGGGGTGGCCGGTGTTATCCAGCCCCCAGCGCCCAGGCGTGGGTGTCTCCTTCCTGGCATGGGGGGAGGCACCAAGAAAAGCACACAGAGGTTCTGCTGTTGAAGCAAACCAGAGCTGCGGGGACTTTATCTTCCTTCAGTGACTCTCTTGGTGCTGTGCTTCAGGAGACCACCTCCTTCTCCTGTCCCTCAGGCAGAGGAAAAGGAGGAACGTGTCACCCAGTTCTGTCCAGTTTTTCTAGAGCTTGCTGGCAATACTGTGGCTGACTCTCCTCTTCAATGAAAGGTGTTTTTCAGTGCCTATCATCTCATATCCTGAGGCTTTTCCACATACTCACAGAAATTCAAAATGATCACACTGATGCCAACATTGTTTCAACATTTACACTTCTGGGACAAATACCTTAAAAATATGTGACAGGCATAAAACTGCAGGGATGGATCCAAGCACAGAAGGAAGGAGATGGAGTGTGGAAGCTGTAAGGTAAGAAGGCTCCAATTCTACTTTGGATAGATGAAATTTCCCACCCCAGCTTCTCTAAGATGCACATAGATCGTCGTGCTCTGGAACTTTGTTCCCTAAATGAAGGGGATGAAGCAGCAGAGATGAAACCATGGGTACTGTGCATACACAGGGGTAAAGAAAAGCACATCCATGGCCCAGCTGATACTGAGAGGTTACGTGCTGTACCAGGGAGATACAGAACATGGGTATATTCTCCTTTGGACCAAATCACTGTCCATCACAAAGAAATCTTCTGACTGGGATGTGGATGGAAGTCTGTGCAGGGGATTCTCAGTGGTTTCCCACAAACCATTCCTGTTTGTGAGCACCACAGCAGCACCATAAAGTTTTTCTGGAATGAGGCACGGGGGACAAAGACAAGGAAGGAAACTCTGCCTGCCACGGGGTAAATGTCATCCCTGGTCCCTAAAAGGGACAGAACTTGGGTTGGCATCTGTAGTGAGCCTTGCTCATCATTCTCAGTTGAGGCCTTTGGGATGGCCCAGTTCTGAAGCCATTTCTCAGTCTTTGTTTCTACAGACTTTGCCCAATAATGCAGATGTGTCTGGCTGAGAAGCAAATGGGAACAGCAGCTCTGTCCACAGCTGGACATCCAACTACACACTTAAGGGTACAACGAGTAGCCTGATTGTCTGAGATGTGGAGCATCCAAACTCTGCACAGGGTTATAAAAGGAGATCGACATATCTGACAAAAAATGAGCTTTCTCACTGTCTCACTGGAGAATTTTAAGCCCAATTTGTCTGTTCACAGCTGTGCAGGAAAATCTGTAAATCAAGAAGTTACTCCAGGCAAGATTTAAAATGCTCTAATTGCCTGTTGGATTTATGACAAAAGTACCACGAGAGACAAACGAGTTTCAGTACTCCATTGGCATAATTTAGGGAAAAATATATCTTTCCTTCTGTAATAAGTCATTATTGCATTAGATTTAGTGTTCACACTTTCCCCATTAATATTGCAGGGCATGTAGTTGTAGGACAAGGGGCGATGGCTTTAAACTGAGAGAGGGCAGTTTTAGATTAGATGTTAGGAGGAAATTCTCCACCATCAGGGTGGTGAGGCACTGGCACAGGTTGCCCAGAGAAGTTGTGGATGCCCATCACTGGAAGTGTTCAAAGCCATGTTGGGTGCAGCTCTGAGCTACCTGCCCTAGGGGAAGGTGTCCCTGCCCACAGAAGGGGGCTGGATTCAGATGATCTTTAAGGTCCCTTCCAACACAAACCCTTCCTTGAATCTATGAGATTAATCCCAGCTCAAGTATTTAGCTTCCTCTGCTGGGTATTTTATTCCTCTACAATTTTTGGAGTGAGAATTACAAAGCGAAGTTAAATAAGTGCTCATAAATTATGGAAACACCTGTATGAAGTACAGGAGACACTAAATCCAGGCTATTTCAGAAATTTTCTCTTCTGTGCCTGGATGTAACCTACTGGCCTTGTATGAGCTGAGTTATGGGGAAATGCTCCCAACTTTAATTTCCCAGAAGCACTGTTTTGGGGAGAAAAATGCAAAAATAGATGATGGCTCACAAATGTAAACAAGCAGGAATCAGCCTTGGACATGGGAGTGCACAAATCCCTTTGCTGCATTAGCCTTGTGTCTGAAATGTGCTCAGCAAGGAGCCGTATTCTGGAAATGGGAAAGAATGAAACTGGATGTTATTCCTTCTGGAAATAAGAGCAATGGGGAGAGAATTTTACCTGTTTAGAAAAAAGACCTTGGCATTTCTGTACATGTTTTGATGGCTTTTCAAAAAAGTTGTGTTACTGGGTGGTCTGATTTGTATTCCCTGCATTGATGTGTATTGCATCTGGCTCCAACAGCAACTGTGAAGTTGCTGGGGGATGGGTCTTTTTTTTAAAGATAATTTCTTTTTTCAAATATTCTTGAAGTGCAGCTTGTATTAAACTGGGTAATAATTAGATAGTGAAAATGCTTCTATCTAATGCTTAGATTATTACAAGTGCCTGAGGCAATTCTTCAAGGTTTATAACAGACATAGAAATCAATGTTTAATGTCAAAAGTGATCCTGGAAGGTGTTTATTGAGAGTTATTTTTTAATATAAAGTGTAAAGATTAAAAAAATGCTTTTATTCTTAGTTTTACTTGTAGTGGTGGCTGGGGGAAAGGTGTGGTATCATCAGGGAGAAGTATTACCATAAAAGCTGGTGTCAAATCTTCTTTCAACATTCTTGATCCAAAATACCAGTTAAAACCAAAACAAGTCAGCGTATTTAAAGTCAATACCCCCCTGGTTGTTCTTACATTGCACTGATTTCTCAGAGCTGCTATAAACCAGCACTAGACACTTTCATCAGTGAACCTTCATTACCGAGCCCTGCAAGAACCTGCCCTTTAGAGAGAAACTTTCTGAGGGGTTTGGGCTTAACATCCATTAAAAAAATTTTCTTGTACAACAGGGTATGAAGACTGTTTTCCTGCTGCTAGAATAATACACTCAGGAGCAGCTGGGACAGCAAAGCTGCTTCAGCATCCACTGCCACCCTTCACTCTCCTGTTTCACCCTTCACCCTTCTCTTCCACCCTCCCCTGGGTTGGAAAAGACCTTAAAGATCATCCAGTTCCAACCCCCTGCCATGGTCAGGGATGTCTTGCACTAGGCCACGTTGCTCAGAGGGCAATCGTATGGAATCCTATCGGTGGGAGCCAGTCACCCCAGGGTGTCTGCTCTGGGGCATGGAGCTGGCAGAGCTGCCCATTTCCCTGGGGGTATCCGAGCTGACACCCAAAGGACTTGTTCCATCCCACTGTCCCTGCACAGGACCAGGATCACAAGCACACACGGAGTCACACCGGAGACAGCTACAGCTAAGTGGGGTAGTCCCACTTCCCAATGTCCAAACGATTTAATAGAGATGAAACCCAAGAGACGTTACTGAAATGAGATAAATCCGGGCAGAAATGATTGCAACAGCGTTTGGGGAATGGAGAAACAGCATATACCCTGGCAGATATGGGGTCGAGAGAAAGATGCAGTTCTCTGGGGAAGCCTGGGTAGGAAGAAAGTGAATGATGGCTCCAAAAGCCATCAGTGCTTGCTTGAACCCCATCCTGAAAGTACAGCTTGAGCTGTACCTGTCGTGTAAAGGGCAGCTTTGGAGGCAGGTGACTGCCTTGGGGGCTGTGCGAGTGGGATGGACGCACTGGCTACTCAGTGCTTTCCCAACGCTTTCACCAGGCTGAGGGGAGACTGGGGATGGAGCTCACCCCTTCAGGGAGACTTCCCAGGGCAGACTCTCACCTGTAGCATCCCCAGCTGCTGACCAAAAACTGAGGAATCATCTGCTTGAGGTGCTTTTGGGGAGGGGCTTCACCCCCGAGAAGCATGCACCTCTCTCCATGGCTGTTGGGGCAGCCTGAGGGATAGACTTGGGTGCGACATTTGGAATGCCCATGTCCACGCCTGGGCAAGGTATCCCAGCTGTCTGCTCACATCCAAGTCACATCAGGAGCCCCAGCACAACAGGGTGAGAAAAAGGCTTCCCAGGGATGGTGGCTGTAGGTCAGAGGATGTCTTTTATCACAGCTGGAAGGGTAGATGAGGTTGTTTTAGAGCTGGAAAGGCAGAGGAGGTGCATTGCACCCTCGCTTTCCTTCAGATCTGAAAGGTGCAGACCCCGAAGGCTCACTGCTGTGTGCAATTGCCCCAAGAATCTAATGAAAAACACTATTTCTCCCCACAAACTTTGCCTCATTCAAAAGCTTCACTAAGGATGAGCAATAACTGCCACTACAGCAATGCTTTCAATACACTGGGAAGATTTTGAGCTCTCCTCACGGCAGTGAAGCCCAAAAAGCATGAGACCACGACGGTATTACCTGCCTTTCCCCAACACGTTGCCACACGCTATGCAAACAGAGTTAAATGTGATTTGGGCTCCAGATATCGGCAAGAACGTACAATGGAGAGACCAGAAAATGTCTCCTGGTGGAAGACATCAGGTTAAAAAAGGAGAAAAACGCTTGAGGAAGGACGGAGTTTAACACAATTATAGAAAAACCAGAAATTCATGCTGGAGGTGTAAATCTCCAGGTGTAACTCATCACAGTCTCGTGGCTGCGTGTGTTTGCATTAGCCAGGGGTCTTCTCCCACGTGTTTGATCAAACGTGGCTCAGTACAGGGGAAAAAGAGTGTTGCAGAAGCGGGAGAGAGCAACTTCCTCCTCTGAGGGAGAGCAGGAATGCAAAATATGTCTAAAATAATACACTACCCAAATAGTCTTTCAGCCTTTCCCAAAGGAAAAATACACTTCTCTACAAGGAAAACGCCACATATCTCTCTACAGCCCCAGGAAAAGAATAAGGTCACATCTTTCACTAAAGCTGAAAGAGAGGGATTTTTTTTTGGTGCAGCATTTCATCCCCTTCTAGCAACTCGACATGCCTCACTGCGGTGGTATCCTGGTATTTATCTTATTTTGGGCTACTTATAAAAAAAATTCAATTCTCACTCAATCTAAAGGGCTAAATCCTGCATCAGCAAAGCAATGCTGCTATTATGGAGGAAATGGCTTTGCCCCTTGCTTCCATCAGTGTGAGTTGGGAGCAATTCTCCCTAAGTTAAAAGGTGAAAGCTGTCCCACTGACTCCGGCTGCAGAAGGGTTTCTTGCCTGGGAATGAGGGAAAAGAAGCCAGCTTCATAAACCAGATTTTGGTCTCTTTGCACAAGGACAATTTGTAATAAACCCTGTGGCTAACGTGAAGTTATTGCAGATTTGCACTGGCATGAATGAGGTCAGAAACCAGCCCGGGGTGGCTGGGATAAGGCGGCACAGAGGTGTTGGAGCGGAGAAATTTGGAGTTTGACTTTCTGCAGCCCCTAAACGATCTCAGTGCAGTGACACCCTGCCTTCAATGTATTTTGGGTCAAATTGATGAGTGTCATGGCTCAGGACCAGGCACATCTGACACGGAGAAAGCCACACAGAGCTTGATGGAGCAACCGTGTGCTAATTAGAGCTGTCTGCTCAATGAATTTAGCTTCAGCTGCTCGCAGAGTTTCTGCAGCTAGATTGGGATTTCCTCAAATTGATTTGTAATTTGAGGTTACTCAATTAATTTTTCTTTTTTTCTCCTTTTTTTTTTTTTGTTAATTTTGTTTTATTTTTGCTCTCTGTCTTAATCGCAGAAGCGTTTGAGGCCCTGTGTCTGCCCCCTCCTTGCTTCGACAGGTGCCAGAGATCCCCAGCTGGGTGCCCTCTCCATCACAGCCCTGGCTTGGCCACCAGTGGGCCAAACCTCCCAAGATTCACCATCCATTAGGAAGGAGGTTACAAATAAGCAGGGTGGAGGAAATTCAACCCTTTTTTTTCCTTTTCTGGGCCACACAAGCCTTGCCCAAGGCATTATTCATAGAAAAATTAGGCTGCGGCAAGATTCACTGGCGGGGTGCAGAATTTAAATAGAATTTTCTCTTGTCCCAGTTACACAAAGTCAGCCTGATTGTCCCATTCCCTATGCTGGTGTAAAGTGGAAGTAATTCCAGTCCTGAAGATGGGATTTACCGCTCACTGGAGGGACAGATACCACAGGAGGCATTGCATGGCAGCTGGTCTGGGCAGCAAGTCTCAGTCCTGGTGAGTTGGGTCATAGAATCATAGAATGGTTCAGGTTGGGACCTTAAAAACCATCTTGTTCCAACCCCTGCCATGGGCAGAGACACCTTTCCACTAGACCAGGCTGCTCAAAGCCCCATCCAACCTAGCCTTGAACACATCCACGGATGGGGCAGCCACAGCTTCTCTGGGCAACCTGTGCCAGAGTCTCACCACTCCAATAGTGAAGAATTTCTTCATAATATCCAATCTAAACCTGCCCTCTTTCAGTTTAAAGCCATTCTCCTTTGTCCTATCACTACCTGCCCCTGTAAAAAGGTCCTCACTGTGTGAGCAGCATTTTCCTTCTGATGTGAAAACTGGCATGGATGCAATCCAAATTTAATTTTTTCAAGCATTTTTTGTGGCCTAGCTTTGAGTACCAGCATGATTGGAGGCAGGGAATGCAGAGGGTGTATGAGTGAGTGCTGCAGAGTCGTGACCCTGCATGGGTAATGTTTTACAGTGTCCATCTCCCACCACTTCTAAATTGGAGCAACCAAAGCACCCACTTGCCTTTCCAGTCTTTCAAATCTCTCACTACTTTGAGGCTCACGGATCAGAATCACTGCTCTGTAGTGGCAGTTTTGTGCCAAGCAAGTCTGGCTGATTCCAGGGAAGTGGTGCTGTCCCAAAAGAAGTGATGTTCTTTTAGGAACGGTTTAGTTCTGGGAATGAAACTGCGGCTCCCATTCAGAGACATCTTTTGCCGCAGCTGAGCCCAGTGACACGAAGAGCTGAACCCTGCAAGGTGACGTGAATCCTTCGCTGCTGCTCCTGCTGCTGCTGCCGAGCCCTGGCCACTTGCTCCAGCACTCAAAGTCAGCCATCTGCTGGGGGGAATATCTGGTGCATCCTGCGCTCAGTGAACTTCCCTTTCTCCTTAGGATTGTCCTCCGCAACAGGTAAAATACCCTGGAAACAGTGCCAGGCATTACCTGCCCACCCAGGTAGTATGGTTCATCATTTATGCACTTGAAAAACACCAACACAAACACTTCTGTAATATTATGGGATTTTCACGACGAAGATGTTTGTTCTGCTCTCTGTTCAACTTCGCCCCCGGAGTGGGGAAGAGCCCGGAGCTGTTACTCACTGCCTGTGGCTCTTCCAAGAGGGAGCTCAGACCCGCAGCCAGGCTTCCCTCCTCTTGACTTGAGATTTGCAATCAGAGCAATTCCACTGACTTCAGAGAGCCGCTTCTCATTTCCAAACATATGCTTAGGAATATAATCAGGCTTATAAATCTCCACTGACGGCAAAGCTGAGTGCCAGCTTCCCTTAACAAGTAATGCAAAACACTGCTGGGGGGGGTGAGCAGCCCGAGCCTGCTACCCAAAGCTCACCAAACCCCAAAACGAGCATAGTCACGGCCTCCTTCTTGGAAATTAAAATTTTATGAGCAGGATTGGAAATTTGTGGGTGCTTTGGTACTGTGAGAACATGATACACCTGCAGAAAGGTGGTCTCTGCTGTTGTGGCATTGCCCTGCTGCCTGTGGGATAGATGGGCATAGGGCAGGAGTGTCTCTGCAAATAACCAAACCCAAGGGAGAAATAGCGTGGACTTCACCAGCAACCCTCAAAGCACAACTGATAGGAGGTGAGGGTTTCTCCCACCCATCTCTGAGCAGCTCAGTTCAGCTCCAGGTGCCAGCAAAGGATGTCTCTGTGCTCATCCTCCCACAGGAGAAGCAGATGCAGAAATAAATGCCTCACACTGCTCAACATCACAGTGCTCCAGACGCATCTCTGCTGACGGGAATCATGGTGATTGTCAATAATCTGATTCATCTGCTGCCTGGCTGCTGCTGGAGCTGGAAGAAACAGTGCTCAAACTTTTGTCAAAGCTGCAGACACGCTGGGCAGGACTTAGCCCAGTGGCTCCACGTCGGGCTCTACGTGTGAACAAAGCAGAGGTGAGGTTAGCAGAGACTGGTGCCACTGGAAGGGTGTCTGGGACACTCATGTGGTGATGGTAGATGTCACCAAGAGCCTACAAAAGATCAATGCTCTTCTGGACCAGCAGCTGGAGGTCAGGCAGGGCTTTGTATGGGACACACAGAGCCCAGGCTCAAAGAGATGCCCCCATCCAGACACCAGCATTTGCAGATCCAGTCTTCTGCCAGCTGTCCCCCTGCCTGCGCCGTTCCTCAGAAGACTGTTCTGACCATTTCTTACCTCTCTGACCATTTCTTCCTTTAAGCCTGGCCACTGTTCCCAGCCTCCCTGGTGGTGCACAGCTCCAGAACAACAAGACGTTCCCATCTTATTCAAAATCCATGAAAAAGCCCCATGGAAATGGTAAATCATCCGTGGGGACCTTAGGAGCGATGGAATGGTTCTGCTCTGTGCAAAGCCTCAAGGAGAAATTCACGCCCTCCAGGACCATTCATGGTGGGTGAACATTGACTCAGTCGAGGCTCGCTGCGGTGGGTGCAGCACTAAATGCAGCACAGCACCACACAAAATCCGTGCCTGAACCCCCAGCAGGTGCCAGCTCGCTGGACTGCTGCTCCCTGGCTGTTCTGGCACCGTGCCCCCCACCTGCATGAGGCCGAGCACATCAGCACCTCCAAAATGACCAGGACTGGCAGCACCAGGGTCGTGGCTGGGTGACCGGACATCCCACCACCGCCTTGGGGCACCCCGTGGCGCCAGGCCCACCCAACCCTACTGTACATCCCTCTCTGTGTCCCTCTCTGCCCCTCTTCTCTGCAGAGGAAAATGGAACTTGCCTTTTGTCTGGCAGGGGTCAGACAGAGCCGGTTTGTTCGATAAAGCTTTAACGCTTTGTGAACACGCAGAAAAGCTCAACCCGGGGCCCTTTGACAATCTCCATTGTTTTGCAGCTAAAAAAAAAAAAAAAGGAAAAAAAAAAAAAAAGGAAAAAAAAAAAAAAAGGAAAAAAAAAAAAAAAGGAAAAAAAAAAAAAAAGGAAAAAAAAAAAAAAAGGAAAAAAAAAAAAAAAGGAAAAAAAAAAAAAAAGAAAAGAAAAAAAAGAGAAAGGAAAAAAAAAAAGGCTGGTTCGATTTAAAACACCAAGTTCATGGCATTTCAAAGAGAAATGATACACAGCGTATGGATTTGTGTGATACGGGGAGATAAAGCAAGGAATAAAATGCCAGGCAGGAGCATTACAAATGCTGCTCTCGGGGGTGAGCCTGGTATTTTGCCATCTGATTATTTTAAGTGTTTTCCGTCTCTGCAGCAAAATCTCTGGCATTAGCTTCACATCCCAACTCAGTGTTTGGGGCAAAGCCTGGGAAAGGGAAAGGTGTGAAAAATATGAAAAAATAAGTGATACTCTGCCCTAATGTCTAACGCGCCTGGGAAATGGCACGTAGATGTGTGTACGGTCCGCTTCAGCCACACTGGGGTTCATTGTCTGCAAAATTCATAAGCCATGAAATGCATCAGTTGCCAAGCAAAGCCAGGATATGGGAACCCTCCCTGCAGTTTATCTAAGGACTAAAAAAAAATAAAATAAAATAAAAAAAACCTGGACTCCTGAAAGAATCATATGAGCTGGCACGGAGGTCAGTTGATTGAATATTTCATTTATTGAACGTGCGGTTGCCAAAATAAATAACTCAGGCAGGAAAGCAGTAGTCAGGAAATTGAATGTGGGTTTTTTTGTCTCTGGCGAAGTTTCCCTTGAGTGATTTCCTTTGGAGGCTGCTGCTGCCCGCGGAGCGCATCCCGCTCCTCCGGCTCCAGCGGCAGCCCAGGCACCGGCGGCGCGCTCCTCCCAGCCAGCCTCCACCAGGAGAACAAAAATGTGTCGTTTCACTGTCCTTATAATGCACAGAGGAAATAGGATTAGGTCCAAATAGCAGCAAGGTAAGTAGGATTAATGGCTGGCTTAAATAAACTCTGCCGTTCTTTACAAGGCTGCTGGATATTGTTTCCGCCTGGCTGTGCTGCGTGCGAGGCAGCGCGTTGCGGTGCCCACGAGGTGCACGTGGAGAGAAGGTTTGGGGGGGAGACTGGGAATTTGGACCACTTCGCCGAATTTTTTCCTTTTATTTTTAATAAGAAATCTGACTTTTGCCGTTGTGAGATGACGAAATCCCCCGTGGGAGAGAGGGACAGAAGGACAGAAGGGTGAAGGGATGAAAGGATGGAGACATGGAAGGATGGAGGGATGGGGAGAAGAAGGGATGGAAGGGTGGAGGGATGAAGGGATGCAGCCTTTGTGAACGCCTCTTGCCCCCTGGCGTCCCCTCGCTGCAAGGACAGCCGGGGCCGGGGATGCCGGGGAGAGCGGGGAGGGGACCGGCGAGACCGGGGAGGGGGTCGCCACCGGCCGTCTCTATCTGTCGTCGCCTCTTTCCCCAACACCCCAACCAACAAACCCAGCCAAACCGACACAAAGCGATACCCCCGGGCAAAACTTGTTTCTTCCTCCCCAAAACACCTTCTAAAAATAAAGAAGATCCTGCCCAGTTCCTCAAAGGCAGTTCGAAGGGCAGGAACGGGGTGGGAGAAAAAAAAGTGCAATAAATGTAAAGAGTTGGTTGCTAGGAAGGGAATGCGGTGGCTTTTTTGGCATTTCTATCCTCTTTTGCATAGCGTCAGTTTCAGCTGGCAGACCAGGAGCTATGTGGTTGCCTCCATTAAATCTGTTCCTCATTGCAGGCTGACAAGATTTTAAGAAAGGTTCCTAATGACCGATACAGGTTGGCATCGCAGCCGAGTTTTGTAATTAAACGTTACTGAGCAGCGGCACTAGCTGGGGATAAATGTCAAGGCGCCTTTTTTTTTTTTTACTTTTTTTTTTTCCTATATTTTCGGAGGAGAGTCTGGCTATGTCACACGGAAATTGCAACTGCCAAAACAATGCACCAGGAACACATCAATAAAAATAACTTCCACATACTTCCCCAGCGAGCCAAGGAAATGACACTCAGTGGCTGTCGATGCTGAGGCTCTCCCAAATCCCCCAAAAAGCTGCAATTCCCAACGGCCCCGGCAAATACCCCGTCCCGCTGCGGCAGGACGCGGGGCGCTCGATGCAGCCTGCACTCGTTAAATTGAATTTTACCGAGAAATGATGCTCGGTTGGCAAATTGACGGTAGGGAAATAAAAGAGG
>VZTE01004363.1:59105-77459 GCA_013397775.1 Eulacestoma nigropectus
CCTCCTCCTCCTGCCCTCGGGATCCCCAGCCCCGGGACCCCGCAGCTCCTCAGCCCTCGATGGTGGCCGGCTGGGTCAGGTCGTGCCGTGGGGAGAGAAACCACTCCGAATTCCCACCCCCGACACTCTGCTGTGACATCCCACCGCGTAGTTTTTTCTAATTTTCCCTCTAGGTGTATAATTTCGTCATGGAGAAGACTTTTTGCCTTTTTTTTTTGTTTATTTGTTGTTTTTTTTTTGTTTTTTTTTTTGTTGTTGTATGAGGAAAGCTCCATCTGAGAACACATCCCTCTTTTTGTCTTGCTTATTAGATATAATTTAACATAAAACGCCTGTTATAATTACTGATTGTACAAGGGATCCCTTGTTTTTGCAAGCTACTAACAGGATTAGCTAACAAGTGCTAGATTTCAAATTAACCATAAACATTACGCTGGAATTCATTTCATTGCGCTGGAGAGGAGGGAAGGCATGGATTTGGGGATGAGAGTATGGAATGGTTCTGGGAGCCTTGTGCCCAGAATCCCTTTCCTCTTGCCGGAGCTGTCCACACTGGGCAGTAGCATTGCCCCTGTAAAGCCCATGAAGGCATTATTTTAATTATAAAAAATTATAAAAAAAGATACAAAAATGGAAAAAAATCCCTTCTAAAGTGTTGTCTTGGGAAGGTTGGATCGGCCCTGATCCGTCCTGGGGCAGAGCAGCAGCTCAGCCTCCTGCCCGTTGCTTTCTCCCTGCCACAGGAAATGGAGGGCTATAAAAATATCTATTACAGATGAGTTAATTAATGGTAATTGGAAGAGGGACCTCCCCTACGTAAAATCGTCTTTCGCCACAAAAGAGCATTTAAAAATAATCTGAGGAAAAAAAACCCTCACAACACCATAATGAAGCTTCTGAGCAAAAGACCTCGTGTTTTCATTGCCGAGGAGAGCAGGGCGGAGGGAAGTTCCCCAGCCCCGGTCTCGCTCCTGCCAAAGCCCTGCGAGGGAGCTGCTCTCCTCACATGCTGCTTGCGCGAAGCCTCGCGGTCTGCCATGAACGCTGCCCGCCCGACCACCCCTGGCTGCAGCCCCGGCTTCCTTCCGCATGGAAAACAGCTTTCCCTGGGAAAAGGGGACCTGGAAGGGCTCAGCCCCGAGTACAGGCTCCTGGGGACGCCACTTCAGGGTAGGGGTCCCTCTATTTCCTGGCAGAGCCGCTGCTTCTCTCTGCCTTCCGTCCTTCCACCAGAGCTTCAACTTCTCAGGCCTGGCGGAAAGTAAATCCTTTTAATGAGTCAAATAATTTTGGACACAAGAAATTTTCCCCCCCTCCTTTGTAATTAGAGCTGGCCGCGTGTCTAAAATGATCTGCTTTCCAGAGGGAAACAATAATTGAATTGTTGGGTGTCTCCCGAGCTTTGGAGGGCTCCGGGAAAGCTGCGAGGGAAGCTGAGCCATTCTCTTGTTAGTGCCTGCAATGAGAGCAAGACACCCTAGAATTCAATTACGCGGCTCCTCCAGGAGCCGTTATAATTATAACGTCAAGTTGTTTTTTAAAATTTCATAATTATGCTTTAGGATCCTTGCGTGGATGTTTGGGAATGCGCCTGCCCGGCCCCAGCCCCCCCACAACCCCCTCCTTTGCTTCAGCCTCTTCCCTGTCCGTGCCTCAGTGGCATTCCTCTCCCTGCACCCAAGGGTGCCCGGGGTGCTGTCCCTCTTCGTCCCGGACCCTGGCACCCACTGAGCCTCCTCTGCTCCGTGTCACCGGAGAGCCCTGCCACAGTGCCATGCCACGGTGCCATGCCAGTGCTGTCGGCGGGCTGGTGGCACATCCCTGTGCCGGGTCTCCTGCCTGCAAAACCGGTTCCCAGGCGCAGCTGTTCCAGAAGAACATCAGGAAGGAGCAGGTCGAAATAACCAGTTACAGGAAGTTTTGCGTTCGGCTAGCTAAGAGACAAATGTCAAAGGTCCTTGCTCCAGTGGCACCAGAGGGGTGGGATTTGGGGCGTGCCAGGTGGTGCTGGGGACCTTAGGAGTGGGGTGCCGCATAAGAGCTCTGCCTGTGCTCAGGGTTGGCATTTCGCCTGCACCAATGCAAATGTAAAATACTGAAAAACTCTCCCATTTCTTTTGCAGGTGGAAATTAAAAGCTCAGAAGGGCTTCACATGCCACTGGCAATGCCTTGCAAGCTTGGCCTGGGAGCAGTGTTGTGTTTGGAGGGTGGGTGAGCTGCTTTTAAGCTCTGTTGAGAAGAGTGGATCAGACTTTGACAGTCCTGCTGAAATGAGAGAGCTGTGACCCTGTCTTGCTGCGGAGCCCTGATTCTGTGCTGCTTCTCTCCCCTGCCCTCACCCTGCCCCTGTTACAGACCCACTGTGTCCTGCTGGACACGTGCCCTGGGAAGTTGCTGCCCAGGACTCGTTTGTGCAGAAAGCAGCCCTGGGCTGCCAGGTACTCTGCTGGCTGGACATGTGGCTGTACAGGGCTGTTTGAGGTGTTAAGTGGAGGAGATTCTTCTCCAAGACAAGACACTGAGAAAATGCAGAATGGCAGAAGAGCAAGAAGTGTGGGAGGTTTCTCCTCGGTTGGGACGGATGGAGACGAGAGATCTCTGAAGTCCGGTTTTAGAGCATGAGGTTTATTGCTCAGGGCTTGGGTATAGGGGGCCTGCTTAAAGCAGCCAGCCGCTGCTAGAAGCAGGCCAGGAAAGCGGGAAGCAATAGAGAGAGAGAGTAAAGAAGTGCAAGAGAATATGTAAGAGATGTAAAGAGAGAGAGGTAAGAGGTAATAGAGCTAAGAGAGCGAGCTTCTCGTTTACAATACAATAAATCTTCTTCTGTGTTGAATATTCTAATTTTCATCAACCAAGATACAAACCCTATAGCATTTACATACAGCCTATAAGAATCATTGCATTACCATACTGCGTTATATTTTAAACCCCAAAAACTACTCTTTGGACCCCTTCTGCCAAGCTAGCAGGGTCTGCTTTAACCCTTGGACTCTTGTGCTGGCAGAAGGTAGTGTTCAATCAAAGGGGATTACCTTCAGTCGGCCATACCATTGTTTTCCAGTTGTTCAGTAACTAAGGCCTGGTATCTCAAAGTGTGCTTTCATTTCAATGTCACTTACAGTTTCCATATTCTCAGCATCTTTTGCCAGGCAATCATATTTATAAGGCTTTCCTGTTTCATCTTTCCCAACAAAGAAGACCAAAGGGAGGGAAGGTGGAAGAATCATGAGCTGCTTCTGCAAGGAAACGGTGAGCAGAGAAGCTAAGCCCAGTCAGACTCAGAGCACAGGTATTGCAACACAATCTGTTTTCCAGGTATGTGCTAAAATCCCAGCATCCTGCTATCAGAGAGATCCATGGTATCCCGGTTTGGTTCTCCTTAGCAAAGCTGAACAAGACCCAGGAACGTTCCAGAGTTTCATCCAGCCCACTTTCCAGTGTCAAATCCTGGAAATGGTCTGGCTCACACTGTGGCGTGGGCTGTTTTTGCAGAGCTCCTTGCCATGCTGGACAGGGTATCCCCCGGGGGCTTGCAAAGAGGACTCTGCTGTGTGTTGGCCATGTCCTTTTTCTGTAGAGGGAGAAACTGGCCATGTCATCAGCTCCCTGCATCCAGCAAAGGGTCGCAAGGCACAGCAGGAACAGGCAGCAGAAGGCCTGGTGTTCTCCCCTCCTGCCCCACAGCCATTGCCATGACTCTCAGGCAGAAAGCTCACTTATCAAATGAGTCCTGGTAACCACCCAGCAGCACCAAGACAGAGGTGCCACCAGAATAATCTTATTTTGATGGCTCATCTTGCACTTGGCTGCTCAAAACAGCTTCTGAGCTTGGACCTGGGTCCTGAGGAGGCTGGTGCACACCATAGCCTTTGTAGACTGTCCTAGGTTACAACGTAAGATGTGCCCAAAAGTATCTATATTCTATCTCCATCTTCAGAAGCTGTTAAAAAACTGGTGGGGCAGGGTTCCCCCCCTCCTGCATGACTCATCCCTGATAAACTCCGGGGATATCTCCTGTTAATGGGCCAGCTGTTGAAACCAGGTGGGGCAGCGTCTCTTATCTCTCCCATGACCCATCCTCCCTCCAGGGGGATGTCTTCTGTTAATGGGCCGATCAATGCCTTGCCTCATGACTCACCATCCCATTGTGAGATGGTCCGCCCAGGAGGAGGAACTAAGCGTTCCCATCTGTATATACTTGGAGATTTGGAACACCAGAGTCTGCCCTTACCTCCTGGATTTCTAGAGGACAAGAGCTACGCAGCCACCACTGGACCTTCCGAGGAAGACCAGACCCTTTGACAGGATCACTGCCTCAACAGAACCATCACTCCAGCAGACTGCAGGCACCGTTTAATCAGACAGCTACCAACACCCTGACCGACAGGGTGTCAGGTTGTATTCTGACTCTGTCAGTGGTTTTTCTTTTTGTACTATTGCATTTATTTTATTTTTCCTATTAAATTGTATTTCTGACTTGGAGTCTCTCTGGTTTGCTTTCAAACCAGTACATAGACACACATTGCTGTCTGGCCAAAGAGCAGAAGATGAAGAGCTTGTCTTGATATTTGCAGGTCAGGGCCCCCTGTAACAGTTGTGGCATTGGGACAGGAGAGCAGAGAGGAATACACAATGACTGTGCTGATTTCAGACTGGGAATAGATTCACTTTTCATTCTCTCAGACAAGCAATTAGAGCTGTCTCCCCAAGCAGTTCCCACCCAGCAAGGAGTTCCAAAATATGAAAATTCTTTCCTTTCATATTATTTTCCAGATGTTCAGTCTTCGCTTCCCTTTATTAATGCTTCTTTTGCCAGGGTGATTCATTTAACAATTAGCTTAGGCACAGGGTGTAGCAGCTGTTACAGATATTACCTGTGCCTCTAAGGCAAAGCTTCTTACTGTTGTTTTTTATCTATCTCTCCTTTCCTTCTAGGCCTTTAATAACCTGTAAGAGTATCTTTAAATTAGTGGGAAGCTCTGATTCCTCAACCAGGTCAACAGATGGCTCACTTGGACCTGCCTTCAATTAAGCAGGTGAAACATGCCCAAGGAGCAGGCAGACAAATGCAGCTGTTCTTTCCCCAAATCCCACTGCAGATCTGATGGGAAAGACTTACTCACCAGCTCCTGTGTGAGGCTGCTTGTTCTATTGACCTCATAAATTTGCATTCAGACTTTCATCACCTGGCTGCACCTTCCAGGAGAATGGTCCTTCCCATGACCATGAGTTGTGGGTGTGATGATGCTGAGGTAACTGTGCATTGCTGCCTTCATGGTCTACTTCCAACATTTGATGGTTGGGAAAAACCCCAACGCCCTGGCTTTTCTCATCTTAAGCACTGATGGATGTCTTTGGTTCACACGTTAGTGGACATTGAAGGTGGGGTTCAAACCTTGAGCCTCCTGCTGTTTCGGTTTGGGATGAGAGGAATCAGCCTCAGGTTGTGCCAGGGGAAGTTTAGATTGGACATTAGGAAAAATTTCTTTTCCTTAAGGGTTGTCAAGCACTGGAACAGGCTGCCCAGGGCAGGGGTGGAGTCACCATCCAGAGATGTGTAGATGTGGCACTTAGGGACATGATTTCAGTGATGGACTTGGCAGTGCTGGGTTACCAGCAGGACTGGATGACCTTAAATGTCATTCCAGTGTAAGTGATTCTATATTTCTGAGATGTCCCACATCCTTTCTGTGGTCTTCAGCTGCCAGTTTTGGAGGCTATGTGTCTCTTGTGCCAAATCCATCAGCCCATAGGGATGCCTCGAATACCCTGGGGTGTCTACAATTATGGGAATGTTTATCCTTTGCAACTTGGTGGTGAGTTCCACCAAGAGAATCAGGAGTCCCTGGGTTGTACCTTCAATCTGTGTTCAGTACAGACTCATTTGTACCCTGGTAGGACTCTGATCTAAGCAGCACCACAAGCTGTGGGAGTAAAGATGAAGTAAAAGCTAAACAACGACATTAGGATCTGCCCTGGTGATACCAGGTGCTTTCTTTGCATGAAAAGACAAAAAAATTGCTAAAATTCTGAGTAAAGTCATCATTAAAGACCATTACCGTCTTCTTCCACTGAGCTGATAACTCAGTTGCTTGCTACTGAGTGTGGCTCTTTTGCTGATGTTTTTATTCACTCTTACTCAACTGTTCCAAAATAGCCTTAAGCAAGGTGCTGGGAAGGTGACCTCTGGGAGGTTTGGTAGGAAGATTATTCATGTCTGACCTCCAGCCCTTCGCAGTGACAGTCTCTGCTGCTCTGCTGTGGCTGGGAGCAGAACTCCAGACCTGGAGCTGCTCGTGATGCTCAGCACATCTCCAGTCCCACTGACTTCACCTGTGCTACACCTCAGGTCACCTGTGTTTGAATCCTTTCTGGGGTGTCACAGACTGCAGTGTCTGTGCTTCAGCCAAGCAAGGAAAAATGTTTAAGCCAGAGGCTGCAAAGAATTTCACTGCTGCAGAGTTCTGCATGGAAATGAATCAGCTCTGCTTGTCTGGACAAGGTCTCTGCTGCACAAAAGAGCCCCTGGAGAAAACTGGATTTTGCCCTGTTTATTTTGCTAGTGCTGGGGAAGTCAGGGTATGTATTCCTGAGGATTTTTCCTTAGCCCAGGATCTGCACCTCCAGAGATTTCTGGACTGTGCTCTCTGATCCTTGAAGGGCAAGATTTGGAGTGGGCTTGATCAATGCTGGTGGGGATCTGTTGCACCTTCATGCTACATCAGCTCGTGTCACCTCTTCCACCAGCCCAGGAGCAGCAGATTTCCTAGAGAAATCAGAGCCGGTTGCTCGTCCCTCCAGCACAGCTCCGCTCAGTGCCACGCTCTGTGCTACAGGGTCCTGGTGCAAGAGCTCAGCAGCACAGACCCCTCCAGAGGGACCCTCCAGCCTGGTCTGCCAGCTGCACACCATGAGTGGCCAGGGATCACAGACAACTTCTCTTGCTTTTGGATGACATCCGTTCAAGTGATAGCTAGCATTAAGCTCATCAGCAGCTGGTTTTTGTAACGCAGCAGCAGCACGAGAGGAGCTGGTATTAAAATCCGAGTGATGGCTTGTAGGATCCGGAGTTAACACAGCCTGAGGCATCCCATCCCCAGGTGCTACTGTTTGGAACCCCAGCAGTCTCCAGTACCACATGACAGGGACACAGCTGGCACTGCAAAGCTGCTCTTCTGTGCCAGGGCAGAAGAGGTGAGAAAAACTTTTGGGGTTTGTTTGGGTTGTTTAGCTTGTTTTAAACACAAAACTTCAGTTCATCTTCCCAAACGCAATTGCCAGAACAAGGCAGAGACTCTGCAGAACAACACAGCTCTTTGCTTGCTCCCCTAGGTGCTGAGGTGGGGGATGCTGGTCCTTCCTTTTTATTGTAGAAAGAGTTTCTGACAGAAACAGGCAAGAAAACAGGAAAAAAAAAAATATCCTTGAACAAGCTCTGAGTAACGTCTGAGAATGAAAAGGTCCAGACAGTGCAGCGTGCAGACTACAGATCCAGCACAGGCATCTGCTGCCTCTCAAGACCCTATTGGGGTGGCAGAGAGGAAGATGAGGTCTGAAAGGTGATGAAGCCAGTATAAAGCCTAGAGGAGGCTGTTTAACCAACAAAGGGCAAGAAGGAGGAAGAAGAAAGTGATAACCCTGGGTCAGAAAATAAAAGATCGATGAGGGTGGTGCATAAGCAAGGTGATACTTTTCAAAAGTGATGAGAAATTTTTTAAAAAACCTTTTTTTTTGCCAAAAAATGCTGATTTATCAAAACAAAAGATAATTCCTAAACCAACAAATTCTTCTACATTTCTGCAACATTAAAAACAACCAGGAAGAATGTTTGGAAATTGAAATTGCTCATTTCATTTTTATAAAAAAGAGTGGTTTAGGTTTTTGAAGAGGTGAAGCATTGCACTGTCAGACAACTTGGACCACTTTTCAAAGGTCAGAATCAAACCAACGCACGTCAAGGTGGTAACAAGTGCTGCAGCTGAGCCAAACTTTGTGCTTGGTGGTCTTACCTAGTACAGGGTGCTCAGAAAGGCTGTGAACGCCCCATCCCTGGCAGTGTGCAAGGCCAGGCTGGATAGGACTTGGAGCAACCTGGGCACATGGAAGGTGTCCCTGCCCGTGGCAGGAGGGGTTAGAACCAGATGGTCTTTAAGGTCCCAATCCAAACCTTTCTATGATTCTGTGATCTCTCCAGGATCATGCAACTCAAAGTGCCGCCAGAACAACCACCAGACCTTCTGTCTTGGAGAACTCCATGGTCACATGTGAACAACTTAGATCTTTCCAGGAGCATCTCAGCAAGCCTTTCTGTCACAGGCCCTTACTGGATGGGGTCTCCACTCCTTTGTGAGTCCAGATTAATTTATTTTAATTTTTTGGCACCTACTCTAAGATACTTTGAAGAGGATGAACTCCCTGTGCATTCACATGAGTAAGAGACATACACAGCAGCTACAGGAGTCGGCCTCCCCTTCCCAGCCCCAAACCATGGCAGGGATACCCAAGGGACACTCAGCTGGGTGCCACAGGGAGCCCCATCCCAGCTGGGAAAAAATGATGCAGCTGTGTTTAATTTCTGCTGATTTGTAGATGATGTTTTAATTCTCAGAAAACACCCTAAGTTTATGTAATCTCTATAGCACTTCTCTGATATTTAATAAAACAATATAATAGCACTCTAGCTACTTAACACACAAAGAAGACTCAATGGAATAGGGAAAACATGATTTGCAGCTGGACAAAAAATTTCACTGAGTAAAACTCAGTAAAGCTCTGACCTTTTATGTGATTTGGTTAGCAATTCATTATTTACAAGAATTATCATAGGTACTTTGAATTCTGTGTTTGAAAGTTAACCAGAGCGGGCCAGAAGCATCATTGCAATCTACAGACTCTTATCACACAGGCACGAGGACTGTGGCTTTACTGAATATGAAATTAATCTGTCCCCATTTGCAGCCCATGAAGGCAGAAACTATCACTGCACAATGTAAGGATTTAAACGCAGGGAGAGGACTCCAAACTATGTATGGGGCAACTCCTGTGGTATTTCATTGCCCAGAGAAATCACCATTATCTATCTCTAATTGCCTTTCTTGACATTTTAGCTGAAAGATACCCACTGTCATCCACACCTCTCACCTGTTTCCAAGGCAGGACCCTCGATAAGCTCTCACATATAGGCTTTGTTCAATTAGTCCAGCATGTAGTGCTTTGTTCTCATGAATTTTGGAGCTACTCTGATGTGCAGTAAAGGCAATTGAGACCTAATTTCATTATTCATCTCAATATGTTCCTGCTGCATTCAGAGAACAGACTATGGGCCCTCCTGTGGCTAATTTAGCACCTGCAAATCCCCATGATTAAAGCCAAAGGCTGCACAAGCCACAGAATGGATCTGCAGGAATATGCACACGTCAAATCATCCCACTTGCTGGGAAGAATATTTTGGTTTTTTTCCTCTGTGACCTTTGTACACCTGCTCCTGCCTCAAAAGGAGACCATCGTGCTTTAGTTCTCCAAGACCAGGCTGTGTCCCACAACCTTTTATATATATATATACGTAAAAAATATATCTTTAATTCCTTTCCACGAAATTTGAGTGGAGTCTCAGGGAAATCAATGTACCTGGAGAATGTGGGCCATCAGACTGGAGCTGTTAACACTGACCTCCCCAGCTGCCACACTGAAGTTAAACAACACTGGGCTATTTAAGCTAAAATAGTTAAGAGGTTCCTAATGAAGCTTTCTTCAGCTAAGCCAACAGAAAATTGACCAAAAATTCACACTACTGTTTTCACTGAAAATGCAGCAACTTCTAGAAGTCCAAAATAGACACTTAAGTGCAGTAAAATTGAAGACTTTTGGTCTAAATTTGCGAGCTGCTATTAGAGTTGCTTAGCCTGATCAGCTTATTCTTAGCTTGCACTCTTCAAGATGCTTCTGACTTCAGTAATCACTGCTGCAGACAGCCAAACAACAACAGGAATTTGCGTGTTTACCCTGCCCCCTCCATACTTTGTTTCAGATTATGAATTTCAGCATTTTGGAAGACAATGGCAGGAAAATTCTGTACTTTAAGCCACAAAACCACAACACACTTACGCTGCTTTCCTGCTACAATAGCAGGACTGTTTTTCTTCAACTGTACAAGCCAGGCTGAAGTTGATCTTGCCAAGTTCAGTTTAGGAATTTTTTTTTTTTTTAAACCACTGCATATGCATGACTGAATATTTGTTATGCAACCATAACAACTGTCCTTTTCAAGAAAGATTCCTGCATAATGCGAGCACAGAGAATCCAAGGCAAACATGGTTTGATCTTAAAACTTTAATAGTAAAAAAAGTGTAAAACCAAACACACCGCTGAAAACTTATCAGTAAGAATGAGAATTTAAGTGTTCAAATTCAGAATAGTGCAAATTTTCTTCACTCCCCTCCCCACCTCTTCCAAACTTAAATCACTTTGGTTAAGATACTCAGACATATTGGCAAAAAATGAACTTTTGACTTACATTTTTGGCTGCATTATTTCTAACAGGGACAGATTTAGTTTCAGTCTTTACAAATAAACCTTAAACACTTCTCTATCAAATATCCATAGAGATCACTGCCAGCTTTACTCACATCTGGTTTCATAACATTTTGAAATTAGTTTTAAGATGGTTACAAAGCTGTATCTCCAGCAAGGCAGCAGCTTCTTACACAGCTGAGCTGAAACCGTCCCGATCTCTTCAAGTAGTTCTAGAAAATTTGATTATTTAGGCTTTGAACATTTGAGGAAGGATCTTATACAGATTAAATTACTCTTGATTTACACCAAAGCAAGGTTAGAATTGGGGTCTGCTCTGTAGTATAGACTTTGTGCTAAACTTTTGTTGCTAGCATTCCCTTAGAAGAGTGAAAACAGCCAGAACAGCCACCTGGCCTCAACATCTGTTTTGATGGTTCAACCTTTAACTGATGCCTCTATCTATAACTGAAGCCATGTAAGATTGGAAAAGAACACAACCACAAAAAAAAAAAAATTGCATAATACAAAAAGGCAAATCCATAAAAGTTTACAAGTACACCATAACCACAAAACTGGAGTATTTCTAAAAATTTGGGTTCAATGTAAGATACAACAAAACTAGCTTTACTAGTTAAATAAATTATTGCTCCATTTGACTCCATGCAGCATTGAAATGAACTCAGAACCCTTTTCTCTTTAATCTCTCATAAGAAATGATCGATATTGAAGAGAATTTGAGGCTCAGACTTACTGTACATTGCACTTCAACTTTTAAGACCTAATACTTGCTATTTAGGTCTCCTGTGGTCTAAGCTATCAAATGAATACGTTGTGCTCACCAGAACTATGTATTAAGAAACACCAAATGTTTAATGTAGTGACATAAGCACTTTTTGTTTTTAAGAAGGCAATCACAGATTGCAAGTTCTATAGGGTTGTGTAAAAACAAGTAGTGATCTCTTTCAGAAACTGAACTGAGAAAACAAGCTGTTCACTATTCTTCACATACAGTTCAAATCACATTTTAGGCCCAATTCTGTTTCTAATCATTTCAGTCCAAACCCTGATTGAAAGGACAGCTCTAGGAGGAAATGACAAATCAAAGAAGTTGGGGGCACATACTTGATGGCCAAGCAATGACATGCAGTGCATGTTTTTTCAGTGACACCAGACATTTGAGATACTTAAGATGTCCTTCGGTGAGACACTGAAGCAGGTGTCTAATATTAAGCAGGGGTAGTCACACACACTTAGATCTCTTACTGAATTGTGGCCAGAACTTGACTCTTGCAAATCTAACTGCAAGCCTCGGGAGTAATGAAATTTCCTGTCGGAATCTCTTGATAAAGGTTCACGTTTGAACAAGATTGTCTCCAGAGTTCACTTCTCGTACTGAAGTAATTTAGAAATTCCAAACTAAGGCTTCCAACCTCTCATCCCTCAAAACCTCTCCACCATCAAAGACAGAAACTTAATGCAGCATTACAAGTAAGGGCATGATTCCTTCATAAGACTCCTAAAAGCATTAGTGCAATGCCTTTAATCTGTTTCGATCACTCTTATTTTTAAATAACCCTATTTTTTAAAGATTTGGATAAATACTATTCCTATTAAACCATACTTCATCATTGTTAAGCACCATCGATCTACTTCCTTTGGGCACTGATACAAGAGCTTGTAATTAAATTTCAGTTTCAAGGCTTTAAAACATGGCAGCTGATTCAATAACTTACAGTGGAATCTAATACTTGGAAAACTGCCACTTAGCCTGAACAGTTGTATGCACTTGGTGTTAAACTCTTCCAGAGAACAGCCATACGCAAATGCTTATGCGGTAAATCAGGGTAAGATTTCAAGATAAGCAGTTAATTTCACTTGGCTATTCTAAGAGTGGATTAATATCTTTTTTCCCACAAGTCATTTGTGCAGTGAGCCCATACAGAGATTATTTCTTCTAAATAATCTTCAGTTTTAAGAAGGAACACATCTTCATAACGTTGCTTTCACACTGGCACTGGGTGTTCTTCAAAGGCTTAGTCATTGTGTGGTTTCTCTGGAATACCCTATGGATAAAAAACATCAAACACACGTTAGGTTTTAATGCCATCTGATAAGTGACTACATTATGCAGTATTTTCAATTATTAAATAGTCAACTAACTCCAGTTGGGTTGACAATGACCTAGCGAGCATGGCTTCTTATAAAAGCTTAAAAAGGACCTGCTCCCTAACTGTGGACAAAACAAACAAACAAACAAAATCACTACGGGTGTTTGTTGCCTCAATCAGTGCATCTGAAAAGTCCATCTGCCAACTGCACTAGTTTTATGAGACTTTGTTATCTTTCCTCTCTTTCTCAGTTTATTTCTTAGCAGAAGGTACACAGTACTTCACTTACTGGACATTAATTCAGTTTTAACAGCCCTTTTTCAAACCGCCTTTAACCATAATTTGCTTTATTTTCCAGTCAAAGCCTGATATAAGAGACTTACTCATTTCCTCCTAAGTCCCTTTTCTAGTATGGAACCCTGTAGTATGTCACTATAAGAAATTTAACCAGCTTTTTTTTGAAAAAAACTTGTAACATGTTCTCTTTCTAAGGTCAAAATGCAAATAAATTTTCAAGTACTGAATGCATTCTCAGTTCTCCAGCCTCTAGCACGAGTACACAACAGATATTTGTGAGGCCCAAGTTCTGAATACCACCCTAATTTGTCAGATGCTGAGAATGATGGTTACAACTCAAAATGAAGTGTTGCCATCCACTTAACCAAGCTGATGAGCACCGAGTGAGCAATTTTAGGTGCCATAATGAGCAGAAAAGAACTAATGGCAGCAGCAGCACCTTCACCTCTTCTTTTGCTATAAAATCTACTAAAAAAAAACATTGGACTTCATCCTCAAGCTGGTAGCAAAAAAACCCCCAACTAGCCAAACAAAACCCCAAAGTCTCTGCTAACAGCAGGTTTGCTGAAAGGTCACACTGCACTTTGTGAGCTCCCTTGAAATCCAGCAACTGGAAAGCAGCAAGCATCTCCCAGCTAACATTTATCAGCGCGGCAGGAGATGTCTCAGGGACACTTTTCATTTCACTTTTAATTTCTAACTGCAAAAGCTAGACAGGGGCTGAGGAAGAAGTAAAGCAACTTCACTCCACTAATTCCCACAGGTGCCACCTTCTACTCTGGGCAAGCCCAGAAAATACCTGTTGTTTGATCTGCAGCTGTCACATGCAGCAAATAGCTCAGGGGCTGCTGCACAATATCATTCAAGTATGGGTTAAAAAAATGCTACATTCCATCTTCCTGCCACATCCACAGTGGCTGACAAAACAGACTGGTACTTTTGAGTTACCCCTATAGAAGAAAGATGTGGTTGACTGAATTACAGACTCCACTTCTCTGGATTTCCAGCACAGAATGCTTCACAATGACTTGCAGAAGTGTTCCTATGAAAATGCTGCACTTCCCCAGGTTTTCCCTGGCTAAGTAATGGCAATGTAAAACACATGACAAGACACCTCTAAATAACCAGAATAAAAAGCTTTGCCTTGCCAACTTCCCCCTTTCTTCATAAGGAAGATGACAAGATTGACAGGAAAGCTGCAGGCAGGATCCAGGCTGATTTTAACTACATTCAGGTGAGATGCCAGGTGAAAAGATATCAAAGGAAAAAAAAGTTCCATGTGTCTAAATTCATTTTAGGTCTTTCTTCTTTAAGGCTCCCTCCCTTTGCTTTCTAACAGGAGCAGCAGAACAGCTGGAAGCACTGCATATGCCAGTATAAAATACAGAACTGTAGCATAAAACCAACTACAACTGTATTTTGAGACTCTGCTGCAATACCAAAGCTTCAACAGAATTAAATTAATGTATGGTTTTCACTTGATGTGAGTGGCAAATTTAAAAAGAGAAATTATACCTTCTCTTCCCCCCATACACGTAGTCCTAAATAAACCCAAATGCAGATTGTAGGCACCAGTGGGATTTGAAGGGGAAGTAGTGACCTTGTGTTTAGAGAACCTCAAATGCCCTTCCTTCAGTAAAAATCGAAGACACCTAAACCACAGCAGCCTTAGGAAAGTTAAATACTTAAAGGATGTTTTCCAGGATATGGGACTTAGGTGGCACAGTAGACAGAAGTGAAATCAACACAATATTAATTATGACTATCCATCAGTGTCGGAACACTTTTCACAACCAAGCCTTAGGCTGATGTGCAAACTCGCAGCCAAGTTTACTCTTCAGTGTGCCACAAGGAAATAAATCCTTAAGAACCTAGCAAACAAGATAGCAATTTATATTAACCCATGTATGGAGTGATACTTGAACCACGTCTTAAGCGACCACTAAGAGAATATTTGATTCCAGAGCAGTGGAATTTGATGCTATATAGGGGCATTTCCCTATATATACTTCTGTGCATGAGTAATTAGAGAAAGCCCATCAGTGTCTCAGTACTCCAGCTACCTTAGATGTTAATTATAAACACTGATGGAACAGGAACAATGTACTGATTCCAGTCTTATTTAGGCTGCTGCTGGAAAAAGTTAAATACAAAAGATAATCCAACACTATCTAAGACAATACCCACTCTACTGGCAACACAGGTTGTCTGCTTACAGTTCAGCTCTTAGGAATACATCTATTTAACTCTGTCAGTTTGTGACTCACACCCTTCAAGGCATAGTTTGTTCTTGGACTAACAACAATGGAAGGCATTTGGATTGTTAAGGGAACTACTAATTATGCAGTAATTACCATAGCCAGCTGGCGTCCTATGTTTCCTACAGTCACACCTCCTGAGAAAAATATACATGGAAGCCAAGAACGGATGTAAAGGAAATCTGGGGATGTATACCTAGTACAGAGAAGGAGATAAATTAGAGACAAGTAACTTCCATCATCTTACATAGTGTTAACGAGATGCTACAGAATTCTCTCCCTGGGCTGAAACAAAAAAGCAGCAACATAGGAGAAGGAAACTGGGAGACCAAATTAAGTCTGTAAACTTCATAAGCTTCTAAACCCCCATGTCCTGGCCAGTAAAGTTTAGAAATTCACTCTGCTGAGAGCCAGGAAAAGTTCAGTTTTCTGAGCTGTTACCAGTTCAACACACGTCCCAATTCATCTGCTCCCCACCTTCCACCCCCAGTTCTCAGTCAGGGCATTTGGAATAACTGGACCACCACCTTAGACAAACAGCACATCTTCTTAGGAGAACGTGCCAAATATGTTAACAACTAAATTCCAGTTCATGTGCACCCATGCTTTTAGTTAAGACAGGAGAATTGAAATAGTATTTTAGAAGTATAACTTACTGATAAACACCATTATATACAAGAAACTGAGTTATCAGAGTTGCTACGAAGGCTATTGTAATCCCAAGTCCGAGACCACTTCTTGAACGATCAAATGTCCACCAAAGCCCCAGTGATAAGGCTGCCAGAGTCAGGGACAGCTGGACGTTGTTTGCAAAGTCTAGTTTCTGGAAAAAGGTGTTAAGGACAATCCTTTTTAAGTCTGCAGACATCCTGCTGCTGAAACTGAAGAAGGGAGAACTCAAACTGCAAGTGAGCACAACTCTCTGTCTTTAAAGACAATACATTTAGGATTTGGTTTTCAGACCTGCCAAGCAATCAGAGCTCTTGTTGACTCTGCAAAGTCAACATCAATTTTTGTCACACTGAGCATCTAGAGAATATGCTACATTTAAAAATATTTAACTTTGATGGAATTTTGTCTCAAGTAACCTGGGTAATCCAGCTGACTTAGGTTTTCTGCTCAAGCCAGGACATCTCAACACAAAGAACACTCTTATTTTTTGCTTCTCACTAGCACATCCCTAGTCATGTTAACTTTTAGACAAGATATAGATTAAAGTAACACAACTTACACTGTTACATTTGCAGTTAAACAAGACATACTGTGATGCTGATCCCTCTTCCCTCCCATAACCCTTCAGGTGAGCTGTGTTACACATCTCACAGTAACCACTGCACTGTACAGCAGGTCTCACAGAACTTCTCTGCCAGAAGCACCACCCTCACCTTCGCAATTCTCCCAGACCTGAGTGGCAGAGAGTGAGCACAGAGTAAGCACATGGAGCAAACAGTAGGTCAAGGATACAGCACTGGCGTGGTTGATGCCCACGAACACCGCGATGCAGCGCATGACGCTGGCCCACTCCCGCTTGAACTTGTGGGGCTCCCCGAGGTGGCTGTCGATGCAGGGGTACAGCAGGCCAACCACAGCTGCAAGAGAAGGAACACCACTGGTACCAGCTGTTAGGCAATGGTTACTCCACTATCACTCAGTATTAGCCTGGCATGTAAGTGCCTGAGAAATAGCAAGGCGCTCATCACACTACTGTCAGCCTGATGGAGAAAAGACAATTATCACCCGCCTTTTCTACTTTAGAGAAGTAAAAACCTCACTCTAACCAGCAGTATTCTCTTTGAACCTTTGAAGCAGAGATATATACTGCATTGTTAAGGTATCTGACTTGAAGCTCCTTTTGTCCGAAGAGATTTGTCATTTGCCATCCTGAGCAAATGCTTGTACCAATAAAAGCAAAGCATAATAAAAGCTTTGCGAGGAGTGGAATATGTGTTCATTGCTCACGTGCAGGGCCGACAGTTTTATGAACATGATTCATCAGCTGTGAATCAGGTCTCAATTAAATATTTGCCTGGACTTAAAAGTTCCTTGGCAGAGCTGCTTTCTCTCCTTCTGCTGGGCTGTAAGTCAGTCCAGTGCTCCTGCCCATGTTAGATAAATTTTGATACCAAACGGAAGCAGAGCTGAAGTTAAACAAGCACCTACCACCAGTCTATTTATATCAGGGAAAAATAACTACTCATACTATGAACCAGACAAAGTTTTTATCTTCGTATACCATTTTTTCAACCTTATCAGTCTGGAAATTGGTTGAAGAAGAAAAATACAGGCTAGTGTTAGCCCAGCTGCTAGCACAAACACCAGATGAGTTTCATTCTTCTAAGACTTGCAACTCCACGTGTTGTCACCAGCTCCAGGGTCAGACATGCTGCTTTTACTGTGTGTAACTTCTGTGTTTATAAATTTCCTTTCCTGCCTTTTTTTTTCTTTTAATTATTCCTTAAACTCCTAAGAGTAATAAATTCTATGTTAAGAAGGCTACAGGACATACTATTCTAAGACAGATGTGTTCTGAAACAGCTCTATTATTCGGTTGCCAGCTACCAGGACTTCTGCCTTATGATAACAGCTAAATTCCAAAGTTTAATCCAACCGTGACAGGACTATGAAAACTCTCGCTGGAGAATATCCCAGGCCATCCTTTTTACTACACAGTTCATTATTCATTCAAGTTTATGGTTTATCATTCATACCCCCTTCACTGTGTGATACAAACAGACATCATGTAACTGCATTAAACAAAAATACGCAGCAGTTGTTTAAAGTAGTTTCAATGCAAATTAAAAATTATTACAGTGGGTTTATTTCCTAAAATTTCCTACTTTTTAATCCCCCAACCCTTCACCAAAGCCTTGTTTTGTCTAGGCACGGATTGGGGGGGTCATGAATGATAGAGCACTGGGTATGTGCCAGCTGCTGTGACAACCACCCTGTGGCCTGCATCATCCATAGTATTTGCCCAGCAGTGGGCAGGGGGCAGTGGGCAGGCAGGTGACAGGGGCAGTGGGCAGAGGCCAGGCAGATGACAGGGGCAGTGGGCAGGCAGGTGACAGGGGCAGTGGGCAGGCAGGTGACAGGGGCCAGTTAGGTGACAGGAGCAGCGGGCAAGGGGCTGCGGGCAGGCAGGTGACGGGGGCAGCGGGCAAGGGGCAGGCAGGTGACA